>JAQIWI010003501.1:0-10065 GCA_034698825.1 Deuterosminthurus bicinctus
TTGTCATCATCATGTAGCCTTAGCATATATATACTTAGCCTAGTAATACAAGTAGCCTTAGGTGGCCAAGCGCCACACAGTCAAGGGTTCAGCGGGTCGAAAGGGTGGCGCACGTAAACCAAAAATTGTCCGATCTCCCATTGCGTAGTGACAGAGAGATACTGCTCCCTGACACACACGCGCGCTTATGGGGATGTAAAATAGGCACAAAGGGTTGCGACACAATAATTAAATAGACGAAACTAAGGGCAGTTAACTTTAGTAACTAACGAAGAGTTTAGTTTATTCGTTACGACTTCACTTAATATAATACTTGAGAATAATATTAAATACTACTAAAAATATTGCCCTTAAAATCCCACTAACTACTCTGGTAGAAAGTACTCCGTCAAACCTGGCAACTGGCTTAGACTTCCCTGAATGCTCTCTAAAATTGGACTGACTGTTCGGTGAGAGATTTGGATATCGACAAAAGTTGAGTCTATATTTAAGATCTATGCCAAATACCTTGTTTGAATGGCGATGAAAACGATGTGAAAAATATTTTGGCTGTCAAGTGCTGAAGCAGCCCACCATTGCGACTGACCTTGACCACAAGTAAATCAAACTAATAAGCACATCCGTTCCTCAAGCCCAAAACCACACGCTACAAAAAATGGAACTTCCCGTAGAAGTTTCAGCTCAGGCCTCTAGTTTCCCTGTGGTTCTGAATGTCGTATAAAAGGCAGCTGCCGTTTCAAACTTTCAGTACATTTAACTTGCTACCTCATTTGTCAGCAAAATGGACACCAGACTTTTAATATGCCTCCTCGCCCTCGTCGTGTCGTCAGGTATTTTACAATATTTTTGAAAAGCAAAAATCTTTACACATTGACATTGAACTCATAATTGTAATTAACTGACAATATAAAATAAGAAAATTATAAGCTCAATGTGATTTTTGATATTAGGAGTGGTGAAATGCCAGCGTGGATCGCATAAGCGTAAGTTGATCAATACTGAATTTATAAATGCCTAATAGGAAAGCACTAACGAATTCGTAAAAATTCTAAACGGCTAGAAGATTGTGGACTTCCCGCTGAAGTTGGACACTGTAGGGCTAGTCATGACAAATATTACTTCAACAAAAAACAAGGACTGTGCAAAAAATTCGAATATGGAGGTTGTGGAGGGAATGGCAACAACTTTGACACGCTAGAGGAATGCAGAAAAGCTTGTGGCTAAAGCTTATAATTGATTACAATCCAATTATAAGACTCATTCGTGCCAATAAAATAGGTACATTTCTTTAGTTTGTCGACATCATTTTATTCTCGTGATTTTTTTCTTAAGAAGCTCAGTTCTGATTTCTAGATGGTGGTCCCTACTTCCTTAAATGATTTGTCATACGAGCTGTGTTTAAACTAAGCCGATGAATGTTTTAACTCACATAAATTTTCATCTTCCGCTGAAATCCATAATTGAGCACTAAATTTAGTGTCATACGGACCCTGTGGAGTTTCATTGGTTGACCTTGTCCATAACAACAATAAATCCAAATATCACGTGCAAATGACAATACAAAATATGCTGTCTATAATACAGTATTTGCGGTATCTATTTGGTCTGTTTTGTTAGTATATTCTACACCTCTCACATGCTTAACTTTCCATTCGACAAATATAAAACTTGCTGCTGACAAAATGCAGAAGAAATTCAAAATGAAGAGCTGAATATGAAGTCCTGTGTACTTGTTTACAAAAAACGACCCCGCAGCAGCACCAGATTGAATAAACTTTGAAATTGCAAAAGCTGCGCTAGATTTTTCAGCGTAATGTGATGCGAGCAGAGCCATCAGTTGGGTTTGGTAGCAAGAATCCCCAAAACCTAAGGTTAAGAAATAAATATTTACAGATCATTTGATCACTTTTCACTGGATTTATCCGCGCTTTTCCATCTAGTTAGCACGTATAATATGTAAAAGATCTCACCCAACGACATTGCGCTGACCATGGCCAGAACAATGGACGGTGGATTCAACAGTGAAATGTCCACCGTTGGACTTAGGGTAGCTTCGTTGGGCAAGTTTACGTAAATTGACACAAACGAAAAGACGTGAATTACAAAGCCCAGGAATATTATTGGCGTGTAACCTACAATAATACAATTTGATTGAAACTCATAACAATCAAAGTAAATCAAATCAGCAGAACAAGTGTACCTCTCCTTGACGTAAACTTGCTAAATATTGCAAATAACAAGCAACTTCCCATTCCTCCGGCTCCCACGAAAACTCCAACCAAACCCACGAGCTTCTGTGAGTCATTGCCAAAATTCTTTGTGAATCCGACGGCAGTTGAAAATACGCCCGCATAGAAACTCATTTCTAGTCCTGTGTAGAAGCTTGTTACCGACAACAACAGCATGTTGGGCTCAAAGAACAAATGAAGGGCTTCTTTGAATGCCAACCATGCCTTTAGAGCCGCTGATTCAGACGGAATTTCACCAGTGGTTTGCCCTTCCACATTTTCCGGGGGACACCGTGCGTGTGGCTCGACTTGACGGGCACTCATCTCTACCGAAGGTTCACTTTGGTCAAGCTCACCAGCTGAAAGACCAACCGCCACTGCTGCTGGTTTATTAGTAGCTCGGTTGTCGCCTGGCCTGTATTAAAGACAAAAATTCCTTATTTTCCGTGGAAAGCCATGAATATTCGTGGCATACCTGACATCCTCCAAGAAGAATAGGCTGACAAACCCTACGGCACAAAGAGCAGTGAGGGCAGCAAAAACAACATGGCGACTATCTTTATCAATATCAGTTTTCCCACTGAACTGCCAGTACACAATTAAATTTCCAAAGATAGCACTGCGGTATAAATTAGAAAAAAACCATTAAGTGTCTTTGATTCGCTTGAAACTGCTAGTAAGTTGAACGAAGTATTGATTTTACTTGCTCTGACTCATTCCCCAGAAAATTCCCGAATTTCTTGATGCCGTTTCAGCTGTAGACACCAGCGATAAGAAGCTCCCTTGTGCAGTCCATAGTACAGCGGAAGCAATTCCGTTAGTAACTGAGTTGAAGTACAGGATCCAATCCGAAGGCACTAAAAACCCTGCTATGTATAGCACGTAGAAGACAGCAGCACAGATCATAGAGCGCCGAGGATGAACAAGTGTTATTATGGATGGGGACACCCACGCTGCGAGGGCGTAGAATGCATATTTGATAGACAATAAGACGTATCCGTCTCCATGCAAGTTCGGATCCTCAAGTTTCAAGCTCTCCAGTATTGTTTTCTAGTGCGAAAAATGATTTTAATAAAGTAGCTCAAGAGGTTAAACATTAGGTCATGCTTTTATATTGTACTACCTGTATATTCGTGCAGGTCCTGGATGCAGTTGCTATGAGCATAAAGCACCATCCTAATATTAGAACTTGAATGAGATCCCTGTGACTTGAGCAAGCTCCGTAGCAGTGCGTTGTTGTCATTGTTGCTTCAATAATGGATACGGAGTTTTTCGTATAATCACCTACTACTCGAGTCAATGTACCGATCTAATAAAGATTGAATACTGATGACGAATTTTCATATAATAACAGCAGCTTGGCAGGTTCCACTTGGACCAATGCAATGTTGCCTCTAGGCTGACGTGTTTTTCATGCAAAACCTGCACAAATTATTTAAATTTACAACCAGGTGCATAGTTTCATTCATTGTAGATTTCCGCATTGCCTTTAATTTAAGTTTCATAAGATGATTTACGACCTGGCAGTTTGCATAATTGCATTAAGCAGCTGTTTCTTGACATTTAAGCCTGCGTGGCGCTGTCAAAACTACATTTATTGATGTAATCAATTAAATTTGACAATAAAGTTGGCTGCCAGCTCAACAAAATGCTAGATGAGGTCCTAATACAACTAACTGATTGATGATATGGATGATTCAGCTCCACTGTTCAAGCGAGGTGGAACTAGATTGGGATTTGCAGGATGCTGCAGTATGAGGACTTTCTCACGAGATCAAGAACGTCAAAAAACTTCTGGAGCTTTTCAACATCAAGGTGGATGCGTCTGATGTGCTCGGGAGTACAAAGAGTGCGGCGAAGCAAGACACTAAAACTCGAACCCTTTATTGATTAAATTGATTGTTTTCTTCCCTAACTCTGTCATAAAAAGAAATTTATTCTAGTAATGCATGACGATTTACGAGATCTTATAAAGTATAGGACCTAGAAGCTTCACGAGTTTAGGCTGGAATAAATTCATGCTTAATACAGATTTGTTAGTGACTTAAAAAAGCTGTAACAGAAGGAGGTTCTGGCACCGGAATTTAATTCTACGGCATTGCTAGACTTTGACGCCGCTTAGCTTATGTCTGACATGATGCATGATGAACAGTGTACATTCACTTTCGGGGCTTCGGAATTCCATCATGCAAGAATTAGCGTAGTGATGCAACTGATACTTTTTTGAAACCATCCAAACTAAAACCCCACTGTAGTAATTAACACGCAGTAATACACATTAAATGAGCATTATATTTACTCAACCATCTGACTTTCTTGTAGTGACGGAGTTTTTTTCAGTTCCAAGTCGGCAGTTGCTTACACAATGGGCAAAATCCATCTGGACAGCTGGATGACTGACTCCAAGTCAATGGTCTGGATTAATTAGCAAGAACTAGTGGGATGCTGTGTACTGATGGACTAACTGGTTAATCTGCATTATTTAATTACATACGTTAATCCAAAAGATATGAGGCTGGACTGAAAAAGTCTCCTTGAGATAAAATGTCATTCCTTCAGGCTGACTTTCCCTAAGCTTACATTCATTGTCATTAGCCCTTTGAATAAAGGACACTTCCTTGTTGCATGTACTGGACTTTTGCCTTTTAGAAACTGACAGTGATTTTAGTTGACTATGACGTGTGTGCTGAAAATGGACGCGGCATTGGATCTAAAAAGCTCTACTGACTGACACTACTATGACTCTGCTCCTAAAAAATTCATTCATTCACTCTCAGGACTTATTTTGATCCACCAACACGCGTACAGAATTTTGTTTTTTTTTCATTCTCCTTCCGATATTTTTGAAAACATTACCGAACATGAGAAGTCATACTGGTGTGGTGAGCGTTCATTCAAGTGTACTGCGCGCAATTGTGAAAAGGCGTTTGTACTAAGCGAACATCTGAAAACTCACATGAGGTCGCATGCAGATGAGCGTCCATTCAAGTGTACAGTGACTGATTGTCAGATGGACTTCAAACACCAGTCAACTCTCAGAAACCACATCAAGTATAAACACAGCGATGAGCGTCCACTGACATTTAACTTCTCAGACTGCCGCTTTACCGCCAAGACATTCCACATTTTCATGCAGCACAAGCATGTGCATGATGACGACCTGCCATTCGCTTGCCAAAAAGAGGGCTGCAAGTATCGTTCAAAACGTAAGAGAAACCTTCAAAGTCACGTAGCAATTGTCCACAGCGCACCTACAGCATTTCACACCCGAGTGTGACTTCAAAACGACCCGAAAGAACACTTTAAGCCACATTTGTCGTCGTCACTATTTCGGAGACGACAACTACAAATGCAGCCACCCGGAACGTGCGGATTCTTTATATTGCTCAAACGACAACGAGCATCTTCTAGGAAATCAGGACGAAGAAAGTACCATCCAATGTGATGAGCAGTACGGTAGTGAGAAAACCTTTTCCAACGCAGACGCTTTGTTTAACACCAACTCGCGTGCAAATTTAGAGCAAAGTCTCGTTTGTCACAGTCTTAATTGTAGTTACCGTACAAGCACGGCCGAAGATTTACTCG
This sequence comes from Deuterosminthurus bicinctus, assembly GCA_034698825.1. Classification (NCBI taxonomy): domain Eukaryota; kingdom Metazoa; phylum Arthropoda; class Collembola; order Symphypleona; family Bourletiellidae; genus Deuterosminthurus; species Deuterosminthurus bicinctus. Next base: position 5,814 of record JAQIWI010003501.1, read on the forward strand.
CCCACATGTTTGTACACATGGAAAGGAATGAGGACGATTTTGGTTTAGCAGAAACTGTTTAAAATTTGCCAGATTGTATACTCCCAATTTTATCATAACTGTCAAACTGAATTGCAGTGGTTTTTACTTGTTAGTATGTTATGTAAAGTAGAATGCCTCCTACCATACTTATATTTTTGTTGAAATTATAAATCTGGCTTCCTTAATGTTAAGATATTTGACCACAGAGTTGCCTGTGGCATGTTCCGAATGTTTTTAATTTTTTATGTTATTTTGATTCTAATGTCACGCTTGACTTCCAAATCAGCTCATAGTCTGACGGGTCAACAATATTTTATTATGATTATTCTAATCATCTAATCCAAGTACTTTTCAATGTTTGGTCCATCGGATCTGAGACCAATAAAACCTGGTAGCCTACAGAATTCCGAATGTTGGTTGATATCAGCTGGACGTTGTAATTCTGCGGCAGCTGCTCCAAAACTTTTACTACCAAAAGCAACCTCGCTCGACATCAGAAGAAACATTGCAACTCAAGCAATTCTGCCGCAGTTCAAAATCAAAACTACTTGACGAAAGCCATCAAAGAACCGAAGGCGCTGTTGGGTTGCGACAAGTGCAGCTACAAAACTTCCCGTAAAGACAATTTGCGCACGCACAGTCGCATTCATTTGAGCGTGAAGCCATTCAAATGTCCGAATCTTGGTTGCGCTTACAAGACACACTTGGCTCAGTCTCTTCAAAGGCACCAGCGGTTGTGCCAACGCCGAATTCACACTGCAGCTGAAACTTGTGATGAAATTTCCATTATTGCAGTTGTTGGCAAGGTGAAACTTGAAGAACGGCCTGACACTGTGATGAAAAAAGTTTGCGAAGAACAAGCTCGGTATAGTTGTAGCATCTGCAGCTTCAGATCAAACTGGAAACAAGGTCTGAGGAGCCACCTCAGGGTCCACTTCGGTCAAAAGCCCTTCTCCTGTCCTATCCAAGGCTGCATGTACCGTTCAAAATGGCCCCAAAACTTGAGGAGACATTCCAGATTCGTTCACCAGAACGATTCGCCTAAGGCACCCCTCAAGACCAAAGAAAATTCGGGGTATTTAGCCAGGCTGGATTTCTTTTTAGTACCAAAATTTTCTTTCTTGGATTTGAATTTAATGTGCATGAAATTATTCTAGGTTGGACAAGGAGTATGAAAACAAGATTGAATTCACTGTGAAGAGCAGCAGCAGCATGGCCTTTGCTTGCATGCTGTGCAATTTCATCGGGGATAGCGAATTGTCCGCCTTGAAGCATTCGTGCCAACACAGGACAGTCATCATTTCGTTGAACAGAATTTGAGGACAATCGGTGTCCCATGGTGAGTTGCTCCTATATGAAGTTAGTTGCGGAGGGCTCCGGACTAGGACGTGTCCAGCTTGTTTACTTACAAAATAAATTGTTTGTTTCATAATGTTTTAGCAATGCAAATTTTAAATAAAATTATTCTTACAAACTTCATACCGCCGCATTGACAGTACATTTTATGGGACTGGTTTCAAATATGGTGATATTTTTGGACGCAAATCCGCCATCATGATGGAGATGGACGATTTGCATCCAAAAATAGTACAATATAATACAAGACTTCTTGGCTTTGTTGATTGAGCTTGTGTGAGTGATGAAGCCCTTGGTGAGTTTCATTGCCACTTTCTACATCTGAGCCAAAACATTCGACCTTGTTCACAGTATAATTAGCTTTTGAATTAAAAACTAATGCTGCTTGGTCAATGCGTTGATAAAAGTTTTCAATAATTTGCTTATTAGCGTCAGAAGGGGTGGATTTGACTTGATTTGATAACATTGCATCACTTGTCCCCATGGCTTGTGTAAACTTCAGTTGTTGTGATAACTCGAGATGATGATGTGGCTGCAGCATTAAAGCTGTACAGCGTACGATAATATTCAGTGTGCAAGCCCGTGCTACACAGTTATTAGTACAAAAAATTATTATAGTCCTTGAGGAACTCTCACTCTATCAGAACTCGCAATTACTAGAGTTCCTTCTTGCTAGTACTTTCTGATGATGACGAAAACATTAGTCATGTTTGTTGCTGATATTCTGGATAACCTTGGAGTAGGGTGAGTTCGACGCCACTTGATGAGTTTGGTGTATGGCTCTTGCCGTTGAAGCGAGCTTCGAAGGTCTTTCCAATTCAAAGCAGCTCAGTCATACAGTAGCAATGCAGTTCAGTGGTTGCTTGGTAGGTTTTCTAAAATTTAGGTGATGGCTGGACAAAGCAATTTCATGTCTTCTGACGCAAATACAAAAGGGCTTTTTTGTTAGAGCTAAGCACGTGCCCCCTCACACCTTTTACAGTGTGGACCCAGACTGTTACAAGGAAAATATAGATATTTGTAGGGACGGGAGAGAGATTGTTTTAAGTCCAAGAGTATAGTTTCAGCAGTGGTTCCCTCAACAACAGTTTTAGTTGTCTTCAATTCAAGTATCCCATATTGATCAGAGGGTCAGACTAAACTCTGGTAATCCCGTATCAATTGCAACCCAAAGGTTAACTCAATCCAAATATAAACTTTGTGACGAGGATACTCGCGGAATTTCCCACCTCTTTTCGGTTGCGAAGAATCGGAAACCTTTTTCAATATTTTATTTTGTAAAGACATCGGATTCGTCTGTAGTTCGTCCTGCCCTTGAATACTACTTTGTTCTCATCACCTGTCGCTAGTAAATCACCCCAAATGGCTGGCTGAAGAATTTATAGCAGAAGCAGTTTAGTAACTACTGAAGATGTGGGTCGTGGAGAGGTACTCGTAGCTTCCTTACTGCCAAAATTTGACCCTTCGGCTTGTTAAACTTAACAAGCTGCACGAAAAAGGAAATGTCATGCGTAAACTTGTGCAAAACCGGTTGGACTTGTAAAATGCACTAAATTTAAATTCCTTGCATTATGGATGCTTGAGTACGTAAATCACAACCTTGATTTATTCAACAGGCAATACTCAGTTCACATAACTCAACTAGAGCTGTATTTAAGGCGTTAAACTGACCGGAACGAGTCAACGTTGTTGCTAATAAAGTAATAATAAAACTTGATGTGTAAAATTGCATCCGTTTCCTGCCCAAGTCTGAGCACAGCTGATGTGATTTCTTTTTACTGTAGTACGAAACAATGTGCAGTCTGAATAAAAATCTTGTTTTAATGTTGAAATTCTCACAGTACCTTGCATTTATGGGAAGTTGGCGTGTTAGTATGGAATAATTACTTGACACAGTACATTCAATGTTCCATAACATGTTGGTATTAATGACTGTGGAAACGCTGAATGTCTTAATCTTTTGAAGCAATAAACCTTTTGCATTTAACAAGGTGACTTTGTAGTGTTCTTTAGGCAGCTGGTAGCGTGGGTGTACTGAGTCTGAAAGGGAGCACGGCTTCATAGATTTTCAGCTATCTTGAACAGTAAGAATCAGAATGTATTCTGGGTGTTGGATTCAACCGTTTCCGCTTCATAAAATTCGTGTAAGTCGTCCCTTCTCAATTCTCTTAAAACTGATTGAAAAGGTGTGAATGAGTTGTTGTTATAATTACCTTTTCAGACTGACCAGATCCGCAAGTTGAGTATTATATTGGCCGAGCCTCGGAGAAGTTATCAAAATCGGAATTTATATTTATATTCCGGATTTGATGACTTTTCCAAGGCCTATTGTCATGCTCCAACATTGGACCTTTGCCTTGGAAACAATTATATTATCGCGCTACATTCAATCAGTTATCATGATGCAACGTCCGGGATGACTCCATTAAGAACTCATCATGCAGCGAGTGTATAAAATAACATAACTAATTCAAGGCAACTGTTGACTTTCAACGCCAATTGTGTGTTTTAGTTAAAACTGCAGAAGGGTCATATTCAGACACCGGATATGTATGTACCCGATTAGGTCAAAATATGTATGTAAATATTTACATAAAATGTTGAAAATATGTACCGTAATATGTAACCATTTTCTCTCTATTTACGAAGATTTTTATGATTTTTTTTCTATAAATATCATTTTTTATCATTTGAACTTTAAGTTTCCATATTATTTATAAATAATTTGCACAAACTCTTGCCGCATTTGACTGAAAGCTCAATTTTTTCATACTATAAGTGTTTCTCCTTGGATTACACAGCAAGTCATTTGCCATATGCCGAAACTCCACATATTTTAAGCGGTTACTATTCAAGCAAATTTAAATAAAGCCGT
>JAQIWI010003502.1:0-10061 GCA_034698825.1 Deuterosminthurus bicinctus
AGACGGCTGTCGTAGTGCTTACAAGATTACAAATAAAACTTGTTGAAAGTTAAACTGACGAACTATTGATGGGCTCTAAATAAGCGGGATTCAATTTTTGATGTGCAGAATGTGAAGCTAAAGAAAAAAATTGAAAATAGTTTAAACTATGATTAGTCGTTTGCCTTTTAGGCGTGGATTCAAGTCTTAATTGCCTGGCTGGCGTTTCTGGCAATCAACAAATGTCCGCACCTACAAGAATGCCAGATTATACATAACTTGTAGCGGGAGCACAGCAATCATCAGACCAATAACTGGAGAACGAATTGGAAAGAGCAGAAGATTGCCAAGTGATGACTTTGTGGACTGTAATGTAATTGCTCTCATGTGTAAGACTGAACATCCCATTAGTGCTAAATTTTTGTCATAATTCAGGCTGATTAAAACGTTTTTCTTCCATTTTATTTTACGCAATTTTTAACTACGCCTTTATTTACCCAAGGCTCAAATAAAACAAACCAGAAACAAGTCTAGTGTCTTTAGTGTTTCTTACTGCATGGAGCAGCTTCAACTTAAAGTTGGATTAATAAAGAGGCGTGCTAGAGCTCTTTGTTTCAAGTATGGGGTACGCCGAGGCACTCTGACTGACAATGGCACCGAATTCAATTCTTCGTCTTGTCAAGCATCAGCTTGCTTCGCTCCAGTTACCGCGCAGAAAATTACAATCCTCTTCCAAAATATATTTCCTTGTATCGCATGTTGCAGGCTCAGATTAAAGGACAGCCAAACCTTAATGATGATAAAAGAATCGATAGAGCAATTTATTCTTGTGTGGCACCTCTATCTGTAAAAATTATTTTGGGTGCTTATCAATCTTACTTACACACAGTGCAATGTTATCGTCTTAACTACGACGACTTTAATTTAGTTTAAGTATCTCGATTGGTGTCCTCATTTTTCTTCGTCGCGACTAAGGAAATAGACTTTTTGTTTTGCTATTAATTACTACGTTCTATCACAACGATGCTATGATATCAATATCCATTACCACAGTAATATACGTTTTTAATTGCCGACAAATTTTCACACTATCATCGTTGCGATAGAACGTAGTAATTATAAGGAAAACAAATAGTCTATTTCCGTAGTCATGACGAAGAAAAACGAGGACACCAACCGAGGTAATTTTATTAAATTGAAGTAGTGGTAGTTTAACTGAAAACAGTGTGAGTAAAATTGATAAGCACCCAAAATAATTGTTATAGATAGAGGTGCCACACAAGAATAAATTGCTCTATCGATTCTTTCATCATCATTAGGGTATGGCTTTCCTTTACCCTGAGCCCGCACGATGCGATAAAAAGAAACAAAATTCGGTAGAGGACTGTTATAATTTTCTGCGCCGTGGTAGTGTCTTGCTGACTGTTGTCTGGAAAAGGTAAAGGAAAAGAAAGTCATGGATTAAATTTATTTTTTGGGAAAGAATTTCTTAAAATTTCAAGCAGTACAGGCAAGTCTAACAGAAACAATGGCGATTCAGCGTGGAAACGGAACGCGTCGGGGAATGAATAAAGGACAGACGCGAAATTAGCGAAAAAGTGGAGGTCGGACAGCAATGCAGAGGCAAGTAGTTTTTGGGGAAATCATTAAATGGAGTTTATAGACGTACACTTGCTTAGTAGGTATCTGTAAATTCAAGAATTTTTATCAATCCAGTTTAACTTTTTAACTGCTATGCTCTGAGTTACTGTGATAATGTGTTCTTGTGGATGAGTGATGGATCGTGCAGTCCAACTCTGAAGGACTTTGGTGAGAGTTTCACTAATAGTCACGTGAGTTAGGTAGGTCACGTGCACCTGACCATTTTAGCCTCTAGTGGGGAAGTCACGTGGTCACGCGTCAGGTGGGTCGCGTGTCAGTCACGTTTCAGGTAGGTCACGTGTTAGTCACGTTTCAGGTGGGTCACGTAATAGTCACGTTTCAGGTGGGTCACGTGTCAGTCACGTGTCAGGTGGGTAACGTTGGTCACGATGGTCAAATTTCAGGTAGGTCACGTGGGAATTGTGATTTATCAGTTTTGTAATAAATTTAACATTCAAATTGCAGGTCCGATCATTGAGACAAGACAGTCAAGTCTGCAGGAGAAAAATTCAAAAGGAACTCCCTTTTTTAGAAAGAAAGTTACACAAACTTCTCATTTGCTCATTTAAAATGGCAAGTTCTAACGAAAGTGAAGCGATGGAAATGGAAACCACAAAAACTCGTGTCATACCGGAGGGGTTTTGGCTCTACCTACGCCGAGGCTTTACTTTTGGGCAAATTGGTAGGGCACATCCGTATGTGTGGGACACCAAAGATGGAAAACCAAAGATCCGGAAAAATTCGGTACTGTGGATGCTGAGCATTGTAGTCACCTACATGTACACCTCATTTGTTGTGGTCAGATGCATTCAAAAGAATTTGGATCCTTCGGTGCCCCTGAGCACGAAAATTTACCTCAGGTTGACCACGGTTTACTATTTCTTCCCACTTATTTTCCATACTTCACTGCTAATGTTAAGATCATCCGGACTGAGCCTCACGAAAGAAGTGATCAAGTTCATGAAATGGATTGAAGGTAACTCAATCACAACTGAACTTGTATGATGTTGACTTTTGTGGAGAAATATTTATGTCAATTTGTCTTTTGTTGCAGATAATGTAGAGGTCCGGGCAGGAAACTTGATGAAAATGTGTCATTTCTTCATGGTCTACATCTTCTATAGCAACAATTGCATCTCAGTGTCTGTCGCAATCTTCGCTGTCCTCGCCCCAGATTCACCTGAAATGATCTCCTCCGTGCTCACAGATCCAAGCCTAATGACGAGAATTGCATGTGGCCTGTTCCAAGGTTTCATTGAGTACACATTCCACAGCCAATGTTTTCTCCTTATTTTCACGTTCTTCGGCTGTCTCTTCCCTTGTTGGGCTCTGCTCATTGAGCTGAGGTAACATGAATTTGCACAACTGCTTAAGTTCTGGACTTGACTTAAGGATGAGCCAAACTTACACCTGTTTTTATCTATACAGGAACTCGATCAAGCCGGGCTTCATGTTTCACTCACACCAGTTTATCACATCGTACAGCGCCATCCAATTCATCATAAAAATGACATCAGATGTTTTCCTGTCCTTCATAATCCCTGTGGCTTGTTACATGCTCATTGGTCTCATTGTGTTCTGCACGTACAGCGCTGCGAGGCTGGAAGGCTTCTTAGCGTTGAGCCTCGGATCCATGGGTCTCATACTGACAGTCTTTCTGATAGTCTTAATGGGTACAATGGCTGAAATCTACGAGTTGTCAATGAAAATAAAGGAGGACCTGCGCAGAGTGCGCTTATGTGACAACAAGCAGATGCTTGGTAAGCGTTTGCGGTGTCTCACTCCCATCAAGTTAAAGATGGGCGGCAGCTACTACGTGGACAAAGTCCATGTGCTCACTGTCATAGACGTCATATTTCAGTCTTCTATCAGCTTTCTTCTGGGAAACAAATAAGGGTAAAATCAAAGCAGTTGTATAGTAATGATATCTGATAGTTCGACGCCTTGAGTCCAGCCGTCAGTAGCAAGCACGAATAGCGCACCAATTTAGTTAAGTACAACATATATGTCAATTGTACTAACAAGTACAGTTAAGCATATATGCTTTTAAATGCACAGTAACATTTAAAACTTTCAGCAAAACTCAATGTCTTGTTCACTGCACCTACTATCACTATAGTAAAACATGCAAACAATCTTCAGCATAAAAGTTATAAATACTGTAAGTGGGAGAAATAACATAAAGTGTGTACAGTAACATGATTCATGACATGGTAAACATATTGAATGAATAGCAATGGAAGATTAAATGCTACAGCTACTGGTACTCGGTCCGTTTCAAAATTTATCATCAGTGTTTTCCGTTACTAGTAATGAGCACGTGAGAAAAAAGTTAGACCTTTCTAGTTTCACCTTCTTAACATATAAAAACTGAACGTTCGACCTAATTCTACAAATTGTGCTGGCCACTGTCGTAGACACTGTCATTTGTGTAGTCTTGCGGAGATGTTTCTACAAAGTTAACTAGTGATGGAAATATTACTGCTCTTGGTGATGCGTGTAGAAAGTTGTACAATTAACTTATTGAACTAACCACAGAGTACCTGTGCACAATGTAACTTACTTATTGAAGGGGCTAAGTCCAAACTAATCAATCAATCAAATTCCGGATGTCAACTCAATCAGCGACAATAAATTAAATACCGAAAATGGCTAAAAATAACTCAACAAAAACTCACTGGGCCGAGGATGACGTCATCCTATTGCGTCGTAGTGGAGATCCTAGTAAGCTTAAGTAAAACTTACCAGTAATAAGTAAGTTTAAGTAAATGCGGGTTTAAGTTTCACCGTTACCCACTTAATACTTACACAACAAAGGAAGTAAACTTCAATACGTTTTAAGTTCACGACATTGATACCTGAATGGATAGTAAGTAGTGAATCATACTTACATGTGTGAACTTAATAAGTACTAAGCTCAAAAGCTTCAAAACCCCATACTTTAATTTGCATAGTCGCATCTGACCAAGTCTGGTGGAAAAGCAAGCATTTTTAGTTGTACATGTTATCTCGTAACATTTTATGGCTTCTCCCGTTCCAATCACTATGTTCAAACGTTTGAAATGGCGTCTTAATTATTGGAAGGAAAATAAATGGCGTCTTAGCTTATCAACCGAACTAGACATCTAAGTCGCATTGCAGTACTTTTAGTAAACAGTTAAGTTGATGATCAATGACCAAAGTACAGGACGAGTGTATAATTGGTGTCAATGTGCGCGCTCTCAACAATAGTAATGAAGTGAATGTTTTTTTTACTTTTTTTTATAAAAATTAACATTACAACCATGTGCTAACAATTTTAACTTTTTAAGTTCAGTTTAAGTAAAGTAAACTGGTCTACTTAAACTTACGTTTAAGTTTACTTAATTGCAGTAAGTAAGAAATTTTTTGCTGAAAGTAAACTTAGTAAGTTGTAAGTTTGACACTTGGAGGTCACGAGTAAGTTTAAGTTCTGCAGAAAACTTAATCAGAAAATGTAAGTATTTTGGGTTTAAGTACGAGTAACACGATTTTTCGACTTAATAGGATCTCTACGTCGTAGACTTCGGCCTATTCCGTGTGGTGAATCACGCTCGAGGTTGATGGGGCATGGAGAGGACTGCGAGGTGGCGTCGTCATAGGGAAGCGGCGAGGGGGAAGCTGGAACACACTTTAAATACAAGGTTACCGTGAACTTCCGACAACGACTTTGCCGCTGGAAGCCTTATACGAAGGGCACCAGTCACTCGGCTTTAATGCACCAGTCAAAGTTATTACAGAGCAAATTGCGAGTATCTTCAAAGGAAGATAAGACCCATACGAAATACTTTCTGTTATAAATACGGCGTCAAAACTTTAATTCGTGATTTGAATTGAGTTTCTGTGAGTGTTAATTAGTGACCATGTAATTCTGGCGTTGGTGTAGCTTTCGAAACAAACTGAAAATCACACATTTTGTGCGCCAAGCTGGAGTTCACATCAATTGCTAGATTGATACGAAAGTTATATCATGAAGGATTTGACCTGTTATACGTGCTGCTGAAGTATAAGCTCCTCATGTAAACATTCAAAAGTAGATACAGCCACCCAAAGTTGTCACACATGCCAGAAATTTTACTGGCTTCTTTCGGCATTTTTGGGTGACTGTATCTCCAAAACTAATCATCGCTGAGATATGTGGAGCACACCGTTCGAAAGCTGACTGTTCAGAGAGTGTGCTTGAATGGCTAAAAATTACGTCTAACGAGAAATCAAAATTTTAAAAAATCACTAGCAAAAAAGTTTCAAAAAATCACTGCAAAAGTTTTCGAAATTTGGCATATTTAGACCTCGGAGCATATGAACGGTGTTCAGGCACACCTGGCCCCGTACCCAACCACCAAAAGAGCTGTCTGAACTTTACAACAACATTGGGGAACGCTCTGGACCGGTGGGGAAGTGTGCGGAAGTAGCACCAGAACACCAACTTTCAAGGTCAATTGCGGCGGAACCCATGTACTTTCGGCGAGGGTGGGTAGGCAGATATTCTCAACAATTATGGGTCTTTCGAATGCAGTACTAATTATTGGGACTTTTGATTGTGCCGTAAAATCCACCCCCCTTTGATTTGGACTTACTCATATGTAAAATCACATTGAGCGGCGTCAGGTTTACCTTTACCGAGAATTGTGCTGGCTGACTAGGTTTCCACATGGAATCTACGGGCCATTTCCAACCCAATGCCCACTTCCTAATTGCCTCTCAGTCAGTCTCACACTTGAATGTGTGGCTTGTAGATGAATGAAGAGACTAGAATTACTTTCATACTTCATACTCATAGAGCCTTGTATTATTGCATTGTACTCACTTTCTCCTGATTCTTGCAGGACAATGAAGGTATTCGCATGATTCTTAAATAGACGTTTTTTTCCTGATAGCTGTGAAATGTTATGCCAACGTCCATTCCACGAGCTACCTTCCGAGCTGTTAAAGTGGAAGGGGAAAAGGACGTTTAACTTGTGATCGTTGCAGCTTCCTGGTCTTCTTGATTGCACTTTCATTGCAAATAGGACCTTCAATCAGCCTAAAACAATGAAGTCATCCTCCGTATTCAAGCTGCATGATAAAACATTTTCTTGTCCGTTACCAATTGTACTTTTATTTCAATTTCAAATTTGAGCTCCACATTTAAGTCAAATTCATTTCCATAGTGCATTTAAATTAATCCATTTAAAAAAATCCATGCTCCTCCACTTGTGGAGGTTACATGGAATGAGTGATCTGTGTGAATCTGACTGTAAGCTGTCACTCTTACACTTTTGTGCCATCCAATATGAATTTTTTAGTATTCGTTGAACGCAGTTCAATTCATCTGTCCACGAATGAGCTTTTTTCATTGGTCCCACTCCTAGAAAACAATTGAGAATTTAGTAGTTTAAAAAGAGTAAAATTTTAATTCATTACCAACTTGAACTTAAGAAACAAACTCACTGTTTTTGACACACCAGCAATCTTTCGGGCTTGCGCCTCAGCTCTTCGCTTTCGCCGCCTTCGTTCTTTTTCATTTCCTCTGTTCTTGCGCACTCGTGTGAGGACCTCGGGCTCGGAGTCACCAACTGGTGATCGGCTCGAGCTCCAAGCCGACATCGGCAGGGTCAACCTCGTTTTCTCGCCGATCGGTCAAAACTTTTGAGGATGTGGGCAGCATGGAGTTCTCTTTAGAATTGCCTCCAGATTTCTCCAGGAATTTAGCCGGCACTTTAATATATCCCGTCACGTTAATAGTTTGCTCGTAAGTCACTTGCTCCTCAATTTTGCCACCACATTTTGCACAAGGATCACTTTTATGTGTGACCTCTACCACTCTGAGTTTTGGGTCCTTCTTTATGGTCCATTTGTCGTATTTAAATTCACCTTGTTCATTTAGCAGACGACAAGAATTTGAACCTTCCATCTCCACAACAGCTGAGCCTTGAAGTGCGAGGGGATTTTCGCTGCTCAGTGAGTACTTATTCACCTCGAGCTTTAAGGCACGCTGGCCTATTGAGGCAGCATGCAGATACATTCCTCACTTGGGGACTTGCCCACAGATAGCATTGACAACATTCCGAAGGGTACAGTCTTTTACTCGTTCAGGTCCAGCAACAGTGATGCATGAGGTTGTTGATTCTATAGTGTCTGCACACCTTTGATTATAATTAGTACGATGAATACTTGCTGCTTTACTAAAAGTGGGCTGTTACCGACTCATGTCGGCACAACCCCTGCCCCAGTGGCTGCAGGCTCCCAAACGGTAACAACTTCCAAAAATCAGTTGAATGAGCCGAATAGAGCTCTTATCAGATATTCAACTGATTGTTCAAAGTCGTTACAGTTTGAGAACACAATTTCCCACTGGAACACTTTGATTGAAGCCAACCGGCCGGTAACTGCTACTAAGTACACAGATTTTTCCAACTTCGTATCGCTTTGGGTTTCAAAAATCTCCCACAGCAAAAAACTTTGCACACTCTAATGATCAACATTTCAAAGTCCTTGGACTTGATACGGTAGAGACACATGCGCGAACTCAAGCCGGCCAGACTGATGTTTTTTCATTTTTAAAATATTCTACACAGTTTGATTTATCGCCAAAAAGTTAAGTACTGTATGTAACTTGCATCTGATTTAATGCAGTACTGAAATGGACATTAGGAAGGCTTATCAACATTTCCTGTGAGAAGGGATAAGAGCTCTTGTATTACTATTATGTATATGACTGTCAATTTAATTTTATGTAAAGTTTGTTTTTTGTTGTAAATTTAGGGTTGTGGGAAAATGTTCTCAACTCGGAGACATCTGCTTGTTCACAAATTTTACCACATAAAAATAGATTGTTGTGAAGCCGAGTGTACTTGGAGGGGCGCACAAAAAAAGTTTAACGCACATTTTAAGGAGATTCACCTTCAGGTGTTACGCTGCTGCAAGCACTGTGGAGCCCCATGGGAATCATCCAAAATTACCAGGCATGAAAAGTCTTGTGCTGGGTGGACTCCAAAGCAACGGCAGGACAGTCATGCTATACAGCGTTTACATTTTGTAATTGTGTTTCCTTATCCTTATAAAAAAGCTATATTTTTTATTTTTTGGTTTTTGTTAAGCGATCAGACATGTACGAGTTTAAGTAAGTGAATGTGTCTGTGTGTAATATTTTATTTATTGTTTATTTTAGCCTCGTGCCAGAGCACGTCAAGAAAAAGATAATAAGAAATTGGCCGAAGTTCGAATAAGGGCGGGATTAAGAGCTTGAAATTCACTGAAACGTGCGTGTGTATGTTAGGGTCTACGTGTGGTAGGGTGTGCGTGTGAAAGTATGGTTAATCATGAAATTGCCTTCACCCTCTGAACTGGCAAGGACCGATTCGGTAATGACGATGCTGATGTGGCCTGAAACTTCAACGAAGCACTATCGCCCGTCTAGAAGCGGGCGTTCTCATCCACCATATCTTTGATGGAATATCTAACACCATTTCCAACACGGCTGATGAAAAGGGATGAAAGTTTTCTGAAAACAACGATAGTCCCTTGTTTTTATCCTACACACTGGCTACTTGGATTGCAAAGTGTTTGTTCAACTGACTGAGACTCTAGAAAAGTATGGAGTCAAACTGTTATGCGATGCCTGGTCTGATTTACGAGAATTTGGAACCTCACATCCGTACAACCTTGGAGAGGCCATATGATTAATATTCACCCATCTCTACTACCCAGTTTTAAGGGAACTTATGCACGCAGACAATCTTCGGAAGAGGACTAAATGGTTTAAATTCCGGGTAAAATGTACAAGAAACAAAATGTAGAGTTATCGATTACTACAAGGTCCGGAGGCTAAAGTTGTTTTTTTCTCTGTAGAATTGCAATAAGGGCGCCAGAATGCTGGACGTTGGGTTTTTTCTCAATCTCAACTCTGGGTCTGAGCTGTCATCCACGCGGTTGTCACTTTCCTATAGCAAGCCAACATTTACTTTGAGTAGTTAGTTGCACAAATGATGGGCGAGTTCAGAGAGATTTGCATGCCAGATACATTCATTAAAGCCATAGTTTATGTGATCACTAATAGAGAGCTTAAACTGTCTCAGCTTCGGTTAGGAAAAATCCATTTGTGGATTGACTTAATGTAAATACCACGAGACCTCTGATATTTTTCAAACTAAAAAGCATTATTATTTTATAGTTATGTTCCATGAAACTTTAAAAGCCATTATATAAATACAACGAGACTTGGCAGTTTGTTGGAGCATGACTCATCTGACGCCTTTACATGTTAAAATGCTCAGTAAAATGGCACAGGGTGGCACGCAGGCAGAGAATCACACTGGATTCGCTTACTGTATACCAATTTTATTTCAAATTGAAAAGATTTATTTTACATTACTTAAGGTAATCTAAGTGATGAAGAGCGTGTGTCGTGTCGTATTCAATGCACATTGAATTCTCGCAATTAT
>JAQIWI010003503.1:0-10059 GCA_034698825.1 Deuterosminthurus bicinctus
TCGAACGGAGGTAAAATTGCTGCGATCATCGCCATTATTATTGTTTTGGTAATTTATGTGTAGAACCAGAAGCAACTTCTAGTGTTGAAATTATGAAGATGACATCTAATCACGCAGCAGCTCCACATTAGTCACAGCCAGCTTCTTGGAAACAATAACAATACAAACCGAACCTACGGCGTGTATGCGTGTTAATCTAAATCAAGTTGACTCAAGACAAGTCTAGTTCTGGATGACTAAACTTTGAATCTTATTCACTACCTGCTGATCAGGGAAATTCCAATTCTTATTTCAGTCTTTGGATGAGGACAAAAACGAATTAAGAATCTACAATTCATTAGTCCCATTATGCGTGCTACTGGTCATTGTTTTACACATCATTACACGACCACGTTAATTTATTTTTATGACTCTGTACGTGTGCCAGCCAAGAGTGAGCATATTGTGAACATTAAATTTCATGTTTACCACCACCTTGTTTTCACAGAAGCTATGAAGAATTAATTCCATCTTCAACCCAGCATAAAATTAATGACACTGAGTCAGCTATAGTTTGCAAGTGGTGGTAAAGCTTGGGGCATAACCCCATCCTTAGTGCTTGCATGCAGTGACAAATAGAGTTTATGAGGCATACACATAAACGCGCCTTAAATTTCCCAACAGTAACTTAAGGTGCCCTCACCCACACACGAAAGGCGATTCATTCATGAAAACTTTGAGAGTCACATGTGTCAGTTTGTGTAATGTGACTTTGCCTGCTGAAGCCCCTATGCAATAGTGCAGCATGTGCTGTGTCATTCCAGGTACCTCGCTCTCATACACGAGTTAAACCCTTACAGAGATAAATAATCATCCAGTGACTCCGTAGCCTCTGCCCATAATGACCTCTAGATTGTTGTACATCGGTGAAGGAGCAAGAAGGATGAACGGGATAGTGCCTCGAGCCTGCATAGTCACACATACGCCTGCTGCTTAATGTAATGCCAGTTAATCCACGTCCAGTTCGCCACCCACGCAAAGCAATTTCAAATGTCTTAAAGATGTACCTCGTCCCATGCGTGTGCCTCCATTTACCACGCGAAACTGTAGAGGACGATGAGGCAAACTCACCAAGTCACTCTGTAACAATTGTGCGAGTGGATCTTTTAACTTTTTATGGCCTCGTATGATAATGCAATGATGATGCATATCAGGAGTGTTATATACTAAATCCACTGTGTATATCTCATTATCACTACAACTTCCTGTAAGCTCTACTTTTTTTAAATGACTCAATGGAGCCAAGCCAGGGCTATGAATGAGTTGGCCGTCTGGTCATCATCTTGTCCATCAATCTTGGACTGTGTGTAGCTGTCAAATTTAACTTTTCACCTCAGAGAATTATTATTATTGTTGATGAGAGGGATGAATCGTCATATAGCTTCAACCGCTGTGTCGCCTAAATATTTACAAAAAGGTACCTCTCATGAGCTATTACTCACACATATGTGCAGACTATACACGAACTGTAGTTATTATGAGGAGGAACAAAATGGAAAGTGTCCTATCCTCCCCTGCCCTGGTGACCCTCAGTCGTTTTATTACTATGATTGGCAATTATTCTTGTATGGCTTGGAAAATACCTCTGAATCCGTCCATGACATGTATTATTGTTCATCCAACTGTCAATATGCGACAGGGATGTGGAGACATGAGGATCAAGTTTTGCAGCAGTGATTCTTATCGTCTATCCCGCCTGTAAGCCTGTAGGACAATTTCAGTCGATTCCAGTTTGCAGTAACTTGCTGCTGTTGTTGTAGTGGATGAGTCAGTGTGCAGACTGAGGGCACCAAACACTGTCCTTATCGGCACCATCTGCATCATCATCGCCTCTTGTATACACCAAGTTGCACTCAAATATACATTCCCTTATACAGTAATAATTACTACACAGGGTGTACCAAGTACACAACATTAAAACAATTTTTTCACCGTCTTAATATCCTCGTCATCATCATTGTCTTCTACAGTTTCATTCAAGCTGAAAACTTGCTAGAGCACATAAAATCCTCTTGATTTTACATAACATACTCAGACACACACTTGTTCTTCCTCATCTTGTTCTCGCCATGGTCCACGCGTTGTTGTTCCAGCAACACAGATTTAATGATTGTTTCAACAAAAGCTAAGGCTACGTGCTGCAAAGTCAGACTGTTGTCCGTTCCGTAATGCAATGTTCAAGATGAGATTTGTTTATTGGAGACGACAGTATGAGGAGCAGAGTCGAGGTGCTATGTTTCTTCGACTTGTCACTGCGTAACTTGGGAGCTAATAGGAGACACCAGACCGTGGTCATTCATACCACAAACCTGACCACAATAACAAGCTTGTAAATGAAGCTCTTCTCCGTGAGTTTCAGAACCTTGCTAACAACCCATAATCTCTGTAATCAAATTAACCAGAACAGGCAAATCAACTCGTGAGCATAATAATTGCTTTTCAATCGAAAATTCAACTATACAATTTACCAACAATCAACAGCACACGCAGGCAATTATTGCCTTTGACAGATTGCAAAGTTGATGTAGTGGACAAGTCAGCAGTCCCCCTGAGGGTTTTGTATTTGTTTTGTATCAATATGGCATAGCGCTAGCATAACATACAATTCTTGCAGCTAAAATGAATCGTCATCCATCGCCGGCTCTGCAACAAGTATGACGACAACGAGTTCACGTGGACACAGGATTTTGTCTAGTAGGGAAAGTAGAGCACGCGGCTGGCTTAATTCTTCAT
Organism: Deuterosminthurus bicinctus; assembly: GCA_034698825.1. Taxonomy (NCBI): domain Eukaryota; kingdom Metazoa; phylum Arthropoda; class Collembola; order Symphypleona; family Bourletiellidae; genus Deuterosminthurus; species Deuterosminthurus bicinctus. The sequence goes on from JAQIWI010003503.1 coordinate 2,773, forward strand.
TATTGTTTGAAGATTTGTAAAACAAAACCACAGGCTTCATTCTGTCAGATTACTGCCGACTCGTTCCCGTCAAACTTTATGTAACTGGAGGGCTTAAGACTTGATAGGCGGACGTGAGCAATATTGTAAATCTACGAAGGTACTTAAGCTCATAAGTAATTTCACGATGATGATCATGGTACTCCTGAGCCAAAAGAAGAAGAACTGGGGACGATTTGAGTGAATCCAGTTCATACACCACAGTGTGAGATCCCTTTGGGGTATGTTTCTTCAAGCTCCAAGTCAATTTCCATCTTGTATATCTATTTAACTTGTTATGTTTTTTTACAAACTGTTTAAAGGGATCGGAGACATGAGCCTAGCATTCGACGGAGAGACAGAAGAGTCATTTCGTAAAGATATCAAAGGGAGACAAAGCTGACAGTAGAAGCAGATGCGGCTCAAAAGCAGCTCGTTTGTAATGAAGGAGAGCATCGCGGGACTTAATCTTAAAACAATAGCCAAGGTATGTCTTCTTGTCTTGTGGGGGATTTCTCTGACAAAGACGTTGGTACACCAAGGTAATTATAATATTACAACAAGTTGGTATGATGATGATATGGGCGACTATAGATAAGAACCGCAGCGGCTCCGATATCTCTCGCCTCCAAAACCCATAAAGTTCTTCTCGACACAAGAGTCAAGAAGCAGACGAACGTGAGAAAGTAATAGAAAAAATTAATATTATTAAGTGTACACAGACAGAAAGAGTGCGAGAGATCCTTCTGGGTCTGCTTCTAAAAGTCGTTTGTCTGTCTGTTTGTTGAGAAAAGCGAGAAGTTCCAAGGAGGATCGACAGAGTAAGCCAGGGGCTACAAGGTGAGATCCCGCATCATCGTCATCCCTTCACATATGTATTTAAACATTTAACATCCAAAAGGGAAGATCTTCTTCTTCATCATCATCCCCTCATCTTTTCTACCTGTTCACATGCCGATGATCCTGACTATGTGTATTGTTAGGCAGAGTGGCCAGTGAGTGAGTACACATTGGGTCTACCTGTTGGGTACCGTTGGTTAGATCTTCTTATTATATATTCAACCAAGGTATCATCGAAACCCTTCAGTAACTGTTCGGCACCCCACACTGTTAGGTCTCGGCAGTTTCAATTCTTCTTCTTTATAAACACTCGTCCAGAATTCCCTCAAGTCCTGCCTCACATCCCCATTAATTCTCCAAGCTTTACGTACACAACGAACCGATAAAATTTCCATTTTTGTCTTCCCAGTTTCACATCACTCTAATCTTTTTAAGTCTCGGTAAGCCCCAACATCCTACGCTATATGACCAATTGAAGAAATGTAGCGGTTTTAAAGGCTCCATTATTGTCTCTCCTCATCCTTCACATTGGCCATTAGTTTTATCGAATTCCATTCAATTGTCTTACATTACAGATAATGATTTGTAAAGTCCTTTTTTATTTATTTAGGATTTGGAAGTGGAGTGAAATCTCAACGTGGTTCAGTCAGCTGTTGAAAAACCTTTTGTGCTCGCTAGTGTGCCGAACGGGGAAATTCAAGGACATGAGTTTAGCGCAAGCTCACCAGCAAGCAGAATCATAGGAGGAAAACGTTGGTGAAAAGTGCTTTGGAGTGAAATTGAATAAGTTGGTGTCCATCGGTTTGATTTATTGAATCCTATGCAGTAAGGAAAAAAGACCCAGGGAGAAGTCACTCATCTGGATTCCTCTGATTCAGTGGACATGCAGGATGTATTGTTAATAGGTATCGGAGACTCGTGACATTTATTATCCTCTGTATGCATGCATGTGTATGCAGAACGAACCCATTCCTTTAACTCGATCGTGACTAAACTATTGAATGTCACAACAAGGACTTCGTTGCCAACTGCGTACGCCTCTATTATTATTGTAGTCGGCATTTAATCGCATTTCCGGCTAAGAAATTTCAAGCATTGTTGAATCAATCAAGCAAAAAATGAAGCTCTTGTGATTTGCAAGATCATCGTCGTTGTCGCCTTTGGCATTCCGACTATGAGGACTTCGGGACCGTGTGAAGTATTCAACTTTGCGTCGAAGAGAAACTTACAGAGAGGCAGTGCAATTTGACTATTTCATGCGATCGATGTCTATCATCCTCCAATCCCATTAGAAGGGAATTTGGAGATCAGTAAAAAACAAAAAAAAATAAGGAAAAAAAGGACCTCTCTTCGTATATTGGATTGGAGTGTATGACCCGAAAGCAATTTACACCTCTTGATTGTGTGCCAAAAAGGAAGGGACTTACATACTCAGGCCTCTATTTTCGATAAGCAGGAAGAGGAGTAGGACACTGCGGAGGTATCTCAAAAGCACTGGAAGAATAAACTGCAATATTGAAGACAAGAGTGTTAAAGGGGGAAAGGATTTACACTTGAGTGTCCCATGGTAAAATAGATTTGAATGTGAAGAAATTGAACTGACGACAGAAGTATATGGACTTGGCGTGCTAGTTGACGACAGTGAAATTTATGACTCACTGTGGTATCCCGTGTACCTTGGAACAAATGTGAACTCTAGTATCGATCATCATCTTCATCACCCCCAGAGACAATATATAAACTGTGTTGATAAATCGGGACGCATAGTGTAAAACATACTATGGCGACAGTGGCAGGCGACATGGAAGTTATTCTTGACAGCAATAATAATGCTAGGAGCAAACAGAAGTCTAAAATGTCGGCTGCGGCGCGACGAAACTACGAGAAATACTCCCTCCGTCCGCGAAGCATTCAGAATAGAATCGAAACGGAGAAAAGGCAGAAGTCGGAAACAAAGAAACAGCCAAAGCCAAAGCAGAAGCCACCTCCATTGAGCAAATACAGAAGGAAAACGGCCAACGCACGTGAGCGCAGTCGAATGAAAGATATCAACATTGCATTTGATGCCCTTCAGAGAGCCGTTCCTCAGTACCCCATCCTTCCGGTAAACTCATCTGGGAAGACATGTGAGAAATTGACAAAGATTACCACCTTAAGACTGGCAATGAATTACATTGAATCTCTAGCTACACTATTGAATCCACCTGTTGTCAATCTGGACAGCATGGATGAGTTTAGCAGCAGTGCCGGCTCAGAATGCTCACCCGCATCGTCCTACACTATGTCACCTTTGTCCTCACCACCAGAATGCATTCAAACGGTGATGAGATCTGTCGTGTCACCCTCAATGTCGTCGTCCTCTTCCTCATCATCATTTGCATCCTCTCCAAACTCTGTCTGTTCATCTTCCTCTTCTTCCCCACAATCATCATCGTACTCAGCATCTTCATCACCATCCACGTCAGCGGTCTCAAATTCCTATGTGTCATCCTCCCCAACCTCCGTCTCTGCAGTTATAACACCAAAGATAATCAATAATCATCCCTCAAACAATAGTCATCATCATCATCATCATCATCCTCATCATCAAATGTCCCTGACCAATGGGCTAGTAATGTCATCTTCAAACTCTGTGGCGTCCTTTGTCGCTGAATGTCTTCCGCCGCCGATGACAATAGGAACAACAACAACTGTCCCATCCACCGGCCCACTCCCATCTATTGCAACTATCACTGGGAACTTACTTACAGCAGGTCTCATCTGTGCCACCACTACCAACAATATCAACAACAATGCCGCGAACAATAGAGCCGGTTCATTAAGTTCATTAACTGAAAGTGAGTTCAGTGAATATACCAGTGATCTACTCTCCGACGAAGGGTCAACTCTAGATGATCCAATGTTTGAGGATTTGATAGGAGTCGGAGCAGTTGCATCCGACTTTCCGGATCTCCTACTTGACTCCGATGGTGATAGTTTACATTTTAGTTCGGATCTTAGTGATAATTAATCATTCATCCTATTATGTTTATTTAGTACGTGCGTGACATGTGTATGTGTGTGTGCGTGTGTGTATGTGTGTTTGTCAGGTGTATTTAGAGTACATTACATCATCGATAAATCTGGGTGCCCTGCTGGTAGTAATAATAATATTACTCAAGTCAGCGGTAGCAGCAAGTTGGGCAGCATTATAGAGACAGAGCTTTTGAGGTACGAAAACACGTGGGTGGTGCTGGTGTTTTACAATAATAATAAATGGTCGATAGCCTTGACAAGGACAACCACTACTTGAGTACACCGTCGTTATTAGTCACAGCTTCATCATCCTCTTGAAATTTCGATATTAAATATTTTATGGCCACTTTCTTTATTACAACCACACGGCGCAGTATGTTTCGCTTCTATCCTTTGGCCAAAGTATCATAATCTCATGTCAGCTTTTACTGCCATGTGATTTCCAGCGCCATTGTAATTACTTCTGTAGAGTTTCCACAGAACTTAAAAATCTCAGGTTTTTCATCTACTTTTTATGTGCGGTATGATTCGTCAGAAGTATCATCTGGTTTCGTGGTAGCGGGCGCCATTGTCATTCTGAAACATGACTTTTTGATTACGATATATGTGGTGGTATGGACGTTATACGTGTGTGTCTCTAATTGGATTCGCCCTGCACTAAAATCAATTAAAAGGTCAGTGGACAGTAATAACAACTGTTGCTGTGTGTACACGTTCGCAGAAGAACTTGATTATAGACAGTCAATTAGCGAAGGCATGAACGCAGGCATACAGATAGATGTTAGTTACCCTCTCCGTCAGTGTGAATTGCCACATTGTTTTTCAATTATTATTCATAATATCGCTTTCTATATATTTGGTCAGAATTTAATTGATTCAGGTAATAATAATCCAGTACGTAAAGAGCGTCTCCCTTGACTGATTAGCTTGTTTCTCTATCACACGAACAGTTTTCTTAATCAGAAACAAGCATATGCCATTCTTATTTTTTTCTCCTCTTTGCATGCATAGGCACACACACACACACAGCAACCGTAAAGCAAAGCTACACTCCACCTTGGAAATGATGATGAGGGGCATAAAAAATGAGTGCGTGGGATGGTGGAAATTATAACAACTTTTCAGCAACATGTTCCTGTCTGCGTATATTGCTGCACACACCGCGCTCTCAAGCTCTGTTCTTTCTCTCCAATGACATTCTGGATTGCAATCACACATCAGTACATGTGTAACGAGCCCGAGTTTTTTCTTTGCCCATCAGGCACTCTCGTCCATCTGTTATTTGATGATACATAGAATCTAGTACTATTCAGCATGTTGCAAATATTGTTAATCACCATGTAAATTAAAGTGCAAATCGTGTGAATGGGGATGGAGAGTGTGTGCGTAAATCATTTGGTTAAAGAATAATTGTAGGAATATCTGTTTTTTCCCTACACCGTCATTGGGACAGAATGAAAGGTTTAAAGTATGTCTGTGTGTCTATGTGAATACGTGCGTGTTAGTAGTATTAAGTAAGTAATAGACGAAGAGAGATAGAGACTAAGGTGTATCCCCAAATCTAAATGGGTGGAGGAACTCATTTACCTCGCAGACTTGAATCACAAAGTAACAACAGTGTGCCTATGGCTGCTGCTGATTGTGTAGAACGAGTCAAGAGACTGGTTTTATGCTCAGCATAAACTAGTATTTAAGTCCATTATCTCTCCATACTATAACTATATACAACTACTGCTCTTTTCACTTTGCTATCCACTCACAGATCTCTCTTGCCTGCTTGAACATATGAGCAGTAGTGATATATTCCACTTTATGATGATTATTCTCTTCTATATCCACGGTGAGAGTAGCTTTTTTAGAAAGGACCAATGGTCTGACAACAACAACTCGTTTAGCTTTCTTTCTTTTTCTTGTGTCGCTATGTAGCCAGGTGGTAATTGCAGTAATGTGCTATCCATTGTGCTCTGCGTGCTTTCTGGTTGGTTAGTCGTCCCTTCTCCTCTTGCACGCAAACTATCATCATTATTGTTATTATCGTCAAGACGAGTTTAACTCTTCTGACAAAGTCTATACAAACTATCTTGCTATGTACGTCTCATGTATGCATACATATGTGAAAAATTATAGAAAATCCACCAGTCACTCACTCGTGCAACCACAAAATTCATGGTCCATCCTCCCCATTCAACAGTACTGGTTTTCTTGTCTGGTTGGTCGTGGGTCTATCTAATGCGTGATGCGTGCCTTTAAACTTATGATAAGGGAGAGGAGAGAGACTGTGCTCACCATTGATTTCAGTCTTGCTATAGTTGTGTGTGTGTCGTAGTCTTCTTCACGCTTCATGACTTCTTTACAACTTAATGATTCTAGAAATTATAGGTGTCTAAAGCTTTCTTTCTAGACAGTCGTGTCGTATCTTTTTAGCCACAAAAAAGCCTGGATATATTTCCATAAGTTATCGCATTAAGACCGCCCACGTTTTATACAAAACTTGTGTAGTATAGTTTTAGTGTGTTTGCATGGTAAAATATTGTCATGTTGGAAAAAATTACGTCTGTGTATTATATGACATTGTGTGATATAGGGCAATGCTATCTTCTGTGTTATTCACCTGTCAGTAGATCACAAGGTTTAGCCGTACGAGACCTTCAACTATGGGACATATCATGGGAGAGTAATAATTTCCGGGTGGTATAGATTACATTAGGGAAGCTTTAATAGAAATCCAGTGAAATGGTTGGCGAAGAGTTAAAAATAAGAGGGCATGCGCATTTAATACCGAGAAAAAAATATATATTTATTATTACAATGTGCATTTCAATGTGTATTTGTGTCTAAGGTGTAGCATGTGTATTAGAATTTTTAGTGTAATTAGCCTTCTTCCTGTAAAATAGACTTTGATAGCTTTACGACTACGTGTGTAATATTCCTGTCATATGGTTCATTGTAAATAACTCAGAGTCCATTTAGTTATCGAGTTAAGTTGACGCATGATATTGTGCGTGCCACGGTGCGCATAAGTAGTGCATTTGAATTCTCGTGTGCCAGTGAAAAATGTAGAAGTTGTTACATTCCTCTCAAGGGTTTGTTACTCGTAGTCTCTCAGCCTGATTGACTTCTGTGTCCGAAGTTGATCATACATGCTTAGTTTATTATTGCCATACTCATTATTGTATTTTATTGGGTTGTTTAGTATAATAAGCTCCCATGTTTATTTTGTATTGTATAGACACAAGGTTAAGGTTGCTGTTACTCACGATTATGTGTGTGCTTTAAGTTATATTTCATACTGGACAACCCATGTGCTGTACTTTAATTTAAACAATGTTGCAAGTTTTTACTTGACAGTATGGTTGTACGTGTAAATATTTAATGTTCTTTGGAGTATCAGGCAAGGGGGGATATAGGGTATTT
>JAQIWI010003504.1:0-10057 GCA_034698825.1 Deuterosminthurus bicinctus
TTCATGACCTTTTTTAATATTTTTAAATGAGTGATGAGGGGAATGAGTGAGTGAAGTTGAGCAACCGTGAGTGATTTAAGAGGGAGTGAAATTTGAGATCGACAATTGAGTGATAGAATGAGTGAGTTTCTCGAGGTCAAAATGAGTGATCATGAGTGCAGGGGTCAATGACAAAAATAATTTTCACTCTTGAGGGATGAGTGAGTGAAATCGAAATGTGCACCCGAATGTGGTACTTTCACCGTAACCTCCACATGAACTGGCTGACATCAATAACATCGGACGCCGTCTTGAGACGAACAAGGTACGTCTCTTTCCTTTATAACGTGAGTGTGATAAAAACATTCCCAGTGAGAATTATAACATGGGAGATCCTGGCAATATAATCAAGGTTACAGAGTACCAAGTCACCCTGCCTCACACATAGCAGGCATGTAGCAATAATATCAATTATCCCTTGGTACATACGAGTTTTTACATCAACCATGTCGGTTTTTCCCTTACGTAAAAGAATTTGTTGAGCCAATAAAGTGCGTAAGTTCGGTTCCACCACACACAACATCATCATCATTATTAATAATGATTATCGTCATCCTCCTTACCATTATTATTGTTACTACTAAGTGTCAATAAGGCTGATGATAGTCAAGTATATATGTTCATATATATGTGTGTAGTGTGTAAATGTTCATCCTCCTTATTCATGTGTGGAGTGTCCCGTATGAAGACATGATGAAGATCATCATAATGGTCGTCGCTCATTTGCTTGCTTGCTCTCTCATCTTTAATAATACCTTAAATAACCCCTTTATTGACGGTTCATTTCTAAAGTCTATAAGACAACCAATAACAGAGTTCCACATAATAATAATAATTGTTTTAAGCTAAGGAGTCTCCCTGTTTAGTTTCCGCCTTCTTCTCATATGATCGAGATCATCATCAGCATCATCATCTCCTAACGCTTATTGTTCAGCAGTTAATTTTCCATAGAATGTTACAGATCATGGACGAGGAACTACTTGGTATAGAGGGGGGAAGAGGAAGAGAAAACAATGCAGGGCATGTAATAATGAACGTGTGGAACTTGAAGGTTTTTATGAAGTAACAAGAAACAGTCACACAGTCAATACAGCTCTTATATTATTTTGTAATGCATTACTGGAAGGCCCGGGAATTAACTTATTTAGTAATCAAACAAGTCCCACAGGATTAACCAATTCGTGTCGTTCTTGACTCTATCTGGTAGAAAATCGTACGCTCTTTCGAATGGTAACCTCTACTTGCTTTGTAATGCAGATGGAATGAACTTGAAAGTATTCCCATAATATCCCTCGAAATATACTGACAAAAATGTGAGCTGGGAGCTGAGAAAGAAAAGGTCTAACAAGCGCGGAATCCAGGCCGCATGGCCTGACAGATTTATGGTGACCTCGGTCCCGTTCCCACGATTTCGTTAAAGATGGGAAGGGCCCTTAACTCTGTGCTCTTCGGTTTTGGTGGGCTACAAAAATAAAATAAGGACTCGTTCGGTTTCAGTCTCTATGCCCTTGTTGGCCGGAGACTGGAAGCAATAAATGTCCAGACGGCTGGTTGGGGACGAAGGTTTATTGCCCCAGCATGTGGAACTTGCTGCTGGGGAGCCTATGTTACGTTCCTCAACCCGTCCTCTTAAACTCAAGGTTTATTGCTCCAGCATGTGGGGGTTAGGTTACTGAGCGAGTATGGACGCAGCCGGGGAAATGTACGTGGGGTCCGAATGGTCAAAAACAACCACGTTTTCGGATTAAGGGTGAGATAGAGGTTGAGATGCTGCATAAGTAAAACATTATATGGGAACGGAGATTTAAAGTTCCATTTCTTGGGAAAGGGACACGGACCTTGAAACGGTGAAATGAAGTGGGAGCCAACTATATTATGCTAATGCATCAGGTTCTTTAGGCAGGGTCTACAGTGACAGACGTGTGATATAAGGCTTTCACGTAATTGTACATTCCATTTCTCTTGCCTTAATAAACAAGCCAACAAAAATCAAGGCTCACATGGAAATGCCTTGTTGTTATTATTTTGTCAAAAATTTCCCCTTTGCCCTATGTGTAGTTATCTGACGACATGCTGGGGGGCTTAATTTCTACCATCCTGTAAGCACACAATGTGCAGGGAGGAAGACGATGATGAGAATGTGTTTTCCGTATCGTTTGGCAATGAATTGATCTAAAGTTAAAAGTGGTCAATTTGTGGACGATTTGGCATGAACTTGATCTCGGATGTATGTATTCTAATAGCAATCAACTTTGACGATGGTTCCGTCTATCCAGCAGTTAGCGCAGCATGAGCCTTCCGCACTTCATTTTGATGTTATCATCCAAAGATCAATCCATGTACGGAGGTGGAGTAATTTTTAAGGTAGCTAGAGCAGTAATAGTAATGAACGGAGATTTTATAGCTACATCTACAAAATTCTCAAGTCGTATTTTACTATGAACTGATTGATTACATTTTACACGCTGCCTGATCATTATTGAAATGCCCTCGTAAGGTTGCTAACCTCGAGTATGACAGTCGTTAGTAGTAAGTGGGACAGGCGGCAATGTTATCAAGTGTGAGAGACTGTCAGCGACCTTTAGGTGCATTGATCGGTTATCAGGTTGTATTGTCATTTCCAAGTTAAGATTAGCCAGACGGCTCACCCTCAGGTGAGTTGATGCATTTAGAGGGTGCTATGCTGTTGGCAACTATTTACAGAACGCCGTCGTGCGGCTCTACATTAGCTGCCCATTCATCCTTTTATGTCCGCATATTGCCCTCAATCCAATAAGTTATTAATGCAGCGGATTTTAATATCATTATTGCCACTTCTCACGGTAAGGTACCCATGTTGTACTATTTGTACTCTCATGCCACGTTGACATACAGAGCACTGATCCAATCTTATTCATCTGGTCAAGTGTGAGTAGTACTGCCACTCACGTCATGGTAAAATACACACAGCATGTGCGTTGGGGCTATGACAGTTTACAAAAACTCGTATTATTGCTCGTTCAAACCTACACGCATTCCCACTGCCAACAGCATTATTACATGACGACGCTCATTATTACTTTTAATTTACGAAGAACGGCCTATCCCTCACTCAATGCTCATGTTATGAGTTAAATGTTTGTGTGTGCGAAATGACCACTTGGACGTTACCAGCTAGGTGGCCATTGCAGGCTATGAGAGAGAGAATCGGCAGAGGCCGAAGAGATAAGAATTTGGAATACCATTTACTTCATCAGCATATCAGACGTCCAATTGTCAAATTGTCAAACCAATCTAAGCCCGGAACCACAAGACTAATAACTGTTCTAACAATCAGGCAGATAGATCAAACAATTAAAACAAGCGAATCAATTAATAAGAGCAAGCAAAAGATGCGAAGCACACCGCGGTGGGGCACTTCGCCCCACCGTACCAGGTACCCGACCTGATCCTGGCAGGTAGTCGCCATTTGTGAGTCATCTTTCAGGCTGCAACGGAATAGTGTCGGACTATATACGCATATATACCGCAAGCTAAGCGGGTCGAATCAAGAACATTTAAAAGTGCATTTATTTAAACCATTCAAAGCATATCTCATACATAACTAAAGGTAGTCAAAACCCACTACCGGGTAGGTCTCATCTAAGGAGACAGGAGACATATAGGTAAGGTGCCTGATAGGCAGACTTAAGGACCTTACAACTTACATTAATCATACTTCTACATACCAGAGGTGAAGATGTGGATAGGATGATGGTCATCCAAGATTCCCACGTCAAGGGTTGAGTTGAACTCTCGCTCGATCTCTCTCTTTCACTTTACACAATCACATGCACACACACGCACGAACATAACACAAGCGTTTGGGTCGAGCCCTTGAGCCCAACTAAAGAATCCTCTCCAAGTCCTTAAGTCTCCTGTCTTCCCTTCTTCCTCTTCTCTTCCACCACTCTCTTACTCTATGCTGGGCCAACAGGGCCCCTTTAACCTATGGCATTATACATATATGTGCACAGTACCAAAGGTACTGTCACATTCCTAATCCCGAGAATGTTGGATTACACATCACTGGTAATCACTTTAGTTATAGAGAAAAATAATATCCTAGTAAAATGACCTAGATGGTGTATTGATTTTTCAATCAGACAATTATCCATAAAACCAGCATGTTGGAACACGTTTTATCTATAGCTCCGAGTGCGAGTGGGTTGTTGGTGGGCCTCAGCCTGGGTCAGGTCAGATTTCGTGTGCGAATTTTTTAAAACCCAAACTGAATGGATTGCATTTGGGTCACAGGAGCTCCTGGTTCGAACATGTGGCCTTTTTGAATTTAAAGGGTTGCTGTCGCTTTTATTCACTCATTCAATCAGTTTTGCTGCAGTTATTACTAAACGATCATTTGTATCAAAGCAAGCGCAATGATAAATGAGTTCACACATTTGTAGGGACAAGTTGGGTTCCCATGGGGAGCTCTAGTTTTATCAAAACGTTAATTTTGATAATCACCTCGTCGTTTTGAAATGACGACAGTCAGTCCTGAAATAAGAAGCCCTAATGAGGCCACTATCCATCTAATTTTCGTTTTAATTTCCTGTGCAAAACATCTACGCAGTTATTAAAACACTTAAACTAATGTAATGATACATTCTTATCAAAATAGTTACGTAAGTAATGCCTGCTACCAAATCTTTTTCTCTAGCGTATTAATTTGATAGAGTTATTGACAAATACTTAAATACGTCTAATTATTACTCTGATATCTGAGAAAATGCCTGTTCCTTATCACAGATATTAGATTTCTAAAGCGTTCCCCATTAGCACCTTAATTACTCCAAAGTTCCAACATTCCAGTTTTATAGACCAAAGCCGGAGAACAGTAATCTATTTGACAATGCCGTAGGCTAAGCCACTGAACACAACTACAATAAAGAATAAAAATTGAGCGTTTGAGTGGCTGACTGTCTTCTTTTATACGTTTGACAAGAAGGTACCGCTGGAGCCAACTTTTCCAGCAGTATACCTAGGGATCGACAAACCATAAATGCCCGCCCAAAATGCCCAAAATGCTTGCCCAAAATGCCCTGGGAATTAAGGCATTTTCAAAGCAGGGCATTTTGGCATTTTCCGGGCATTAAGAAAAAATTAGGAATTTTGGGCAAAATGGCAGATTCGTTTGGGCGTTTTGGGCATTTTCGAGAGAATTTGGGCACTTTCTAGGGCATTTGGGCATTTTCGAGTCCAGTTGGGCATTTTGGAGATCATTTAGGCATTTTAAAAATTTGTTGCAAAATGAAATGCAGTGTAAAAATCTTGCAAATAAACTGCTTGTTACAACTATGCCCCAATTTAATGATTTCAGATCGCAAGTTTCAGTTGTTTTAATGAAAAATTCAAATATTACCGCGAAATTTTTGAAAATGCCCCGGATTATGCCCAAAATGCCCTTGAAAGTGCCCAAAATGCCCAATATGCCGGGCGTTTTCAAACAGCCGCAAAACGTCCAAAAATTGGGCAGAGGGCAGGCATTTTGGGCATTTTCCGGCGGGCGGGCAGAAACCATAGGGCATTTTGGTTTTGTCGAACCCTAAGTATACCCATAGCAACTGCGGAACTTGAAGAGTTTTCATAAGTGAGCTAACTCTGTTTTCAAAACTACAAAGATCTTATACAGAAAATCAATTTTGTAAAAACATAAGTAACTATAGACTTGCTTTGTTAACAGCCGCAGCAATGCCGATCAAGCGTGGAAGCGGAGGCGGACGACGAGGATTGAAATGAGGACTGGAGAAGTTACTAAAAACTCGAAGCTTGGACGATAGCTGAAATGCGGGGCGGGCTACGACACGTAACCGCAAGAGAAGTGAAGCGGCATTATTGGCTTTAGCAAAACTCGCTAATTTAATTTTCAATTTCATAGCTTACACAGCATGCACATTCCATGTTGTTCCAATGAAATATGAAAACGGGCGATGTTCTCTCACCACCTCAAAGTTGCACCTCTTTTTCCACTATTTTATAATTTCCGTTTTGCTCCTTCGCATCGCAAACATCATTTTCATTTGTTCCTGGCTCATCTTCCAGGATTTCAACACGACCACTTTGATTTGTTTGGTCATACATACATTATTCTTACTTTTTGTCAATTGTGGCTGCAGTTGCATCTTGAGAAGTCGGGAGACTGTCCAACTGGTCAACAGCTGGCATCAGGTGCTTGAAGCCATTGGAGAAGCCCGAGAAAGACAAGTGAATATATTTGAGGTTGTGGCGCTGAGTGTTCAAGTTGTCGGAATCGGCACTGCTCTACTGTCACCTTTGGTACTTTCTGGGCTCCCTCTGGTGTATCCCGACCTCCCTGTTTCCATGCAATATCAAATGAAGCAGTTCTTGCCAGACTTGGGAGGCTTGTGGCTTCAGTTCGTTTGCTTTGCTGTGGAGATGATCGTCTCGCTCGTTGCAACTATGATTGCAGCATTCGGCGCATGCGTTCGACGATTACATAGCACCCAAATGCTAATTATGATGTATACTACTAAATCAGTGATGCTCATAGGTAGCAAACTCCATGATATGGATGAATGAATGAATATTGAGATGTGTACCGCTCGGTGGATAAAACAGTAGTTGTATTATTTATTAACCGTCCCCGTCTTAACACTAAGAAAAACCATGTTTACAATTAAAATAAGGAAGTACTAACAATAACAAACTAGTGCGCATAGCTCGAGGAGAGATAGGGATTGACTCAACTGTATATTTTGAACTCAGATTTTAGCCAATAGAGTGAGTCAGTCAATGTCGCATAGTGCTCAAATTGAAAGCGCTCACAAGAGAATTTCTTTTGTTAAAACGGCCGGCCAAAAGTTTCGAAGGGATCCAGGAATCGAACCCGGAGATATATCTCCGGGTATATTACAACTGTATATTACAGTTGAGTCAATCCCTATCTCTCCTCATTTGATTACTCGCTGTGCGCCTTTGTGACCAAACTAGTGCGCATAGCTCATTTACTTACTTACATTACTAAACATACATACGAGGGATTTATTCTCACATTATCATTAGAAACTTGACAATAAACTCTTCAATGAAAATTATTTGCGGATTGAATGCATTAAGGAATCACATCTACGATATCGATGTGCTCATCAATAGGCATAATTTGAAATTCTGAAGCTACAACATTCCGTTTCTTGAATAATTTCTTCTTACTATTGTTATAGATCATCTCAACACTCAGTACGAGTACTGCGAATGCATTTACAACCAGCCAAATATATACAACAGCTTCAATATTCTCAATTTTCAGTCGCTCAGCTGCTGAATTTTCTTCATCATATTTCCCCTTCCATCGCAAACGCTGTACCTTCTTTGCGCGTGTCTCAGAAAACTTCCGAAACGCAGTAGTCATTCTGCTCATTGCTGTTTCAGCAACTTTCTTTATAATACCCACTGCTTGAAACCTTTTAAGTATGTCATAAATTATGTCAGAATTGGGGGGAGAACTTACAAAGCTTCGAATGCCTAATGGAACAGGCTTCAATGCTCTAAAACACTTGCGATCTTTCACGATTTCGTTAATTGCCGCGAGGTTGGACCTCATTTCAAAATCAGCGCCGACGACGGCAGTTTTCTCTTCGTATATTATCTCCCTATAAAATTCATCTTCATCATTGATTTGGATGTAATTGTCAATACTATACAATTCTGTCGCCATGAGCTTAAACTTAAGTAGCCTGTCTGTACCATCATCCATAAGAGTTAGCACACTGAATCCTGCCGCGGCTAATTGTTCAAAGTTCTTAATAGTTTGGTATGCACTCGGAACCACAAGGACACTTTGAATGAAACTTGTGTAAAAAGTTGCCAAAACGGCACAAGTTACCACCCACAAGCAGGACACGAGAAGGACTTTTTTTATTCCCGACAATAAGTTTTCCCTGTAGAAGCAGACTTGAGAGTACTTGGAGAACGTAGGGACGTCGTAGCATTATTCGGTCGAATAGAATGACTACAATGGCCGTGGTTCCAATCCCAGTCCAAACGGACAGCCCAAAAGGCAAAAAGATGTTAGAGGACAAACCAAATCCTCCTTCGTTCTTGTCCACGCAATATAAAAAGGCGACTTTAGTTGGATCTAAACTTATGTATTTAAGCGTATCGAAGAACGCATCGAACTCTAGTATGCCCATAACTGTTAGGGGGTCAATCTCACCTCTATATTCTAAATCTACTTCCTGAATACTGGCATTCAAAACATTCGCAACTGCAATAGGAATTAGAGCGTAAACCTCGGCCGCAGAATCATAGAAATCCGGCCTGCCACTCATAATCTCTCGCCAAGATTTTGACGCTAGAATGTTGTAGTCTAGTTGTGGAGCATTATCATAAAATCGGTAAACTAGTATGGGCCACAAGTTGTAATTTGTGGACGTGAACAAGTGTGATCGGGGAAATATTTGCTTGAACATGCCCAACGCTGGTCCATCTACTGAAACATGCTCAAGAAATCGCTCAATCTAGTCCTGGCTTGATGTAGGAAGAAGGCATACACTACTGACCATGCTGCAGTAAAGCACAAGAGGAAAAATTTCGATCAATGTAAAAGATTGTAAGCTAGATTTAATGGCGAAAATGAATGACCAGTTTTGTTGTCGATGCGAAAGGGCCATAATCGAGGGAAAATTAGCTTGGGCTTGCTGTTGAAACCACATCGACGGACCTTCCATAATATCCATTGGATCATCCAAGTTGCTATGTACGAGATGATATTCTTTCTCAGGAATTACTTGGAACGTGGAGACTATACTGACTGAGAGATCAAAGACGTTTGTTTTATCCGCACCGTAGAGAAAGTGAACGGCACAGTGAGTGCGACTGGTCCAAATTCTGTCCACTGCGGACTTGGACCACAGTTGAGTGGCTAAAATCAATGGCCGTTGTTGTAATGAGGAGTCGAAACTCTGGTGGTAGTCGTCAAGATTATCATAATAATGAAGTATACATTGGCAATGGCCAACTATGCCTAGAATGTCGTCAATTTCAATCCGTTCTTCTAAAGATTTTGAGTGTGGAGGTGAATCAATGCTAACGTCAAGAGTGTATGACTGTGATGCTGTAGATAGAAGTAGCAGGAGAAATATTCGGACAGTTGGAGTCATCCTGAAGCTCTTTTGCATTCCAAGGCTTATAAGCAACTTGTTGACCGAAAAGGAATTGAACTTGAGGCTCTTGTTTTAGTACAATGGCAAACAACTGTGATGCTATCAACGACCAAATTGCATGTTCTACTGTGCTTTTAAAGTTGGTACTTGTAAAAATAAAATCTTTGAATTTAATTTTTTGTTTGTTTTAACTTGTACTTTGTGGTGGTTTAGTAAAGTTCGTTAAGCCAGTGATTATAAACTTGGGTTTGAACATTATTGGCAGGCATACTAGATGGAAATCTCACAATACGTTTTGCAAGTTGCCTGTAATTGAGTCGTTCGAATGTCTTGCATCTTTGTTATTTACTTCAGAATGACAATAAGATAAAACTACAAGTTTAAAGCTGTGTAAGTTTTGTAGATTTATTGATTAAATGGGAAACCTTTCAGTTGGAGGAACAATTCGAAAAGGAGAGCAGCTGACTAAAATATTTATTGACCCTAGTACCGCACAAAGGGTTTCTAAAATACATAACTATAATATTCTTGTTACAGTTTCACAGTTTTTGTGGCAGCAGGCACGCGATATTTGTCAAAGTCAAACCAAAAATAGTTATACCAGGTGTTTGCATGTGGTTTGCCCATGCGATTCCATGACTATACTACTGTCGGTGAGCACAAACAACGCCCGGGGCGGCCATTATCCACTTTGCATTTGGTCGGCTTCAAGTCGAGTCGAGGGGTGGCATTTTTCAAAAAAATTCAAAAACTGTTTGAATTTCTCTTTATTATTTACTTTTGAGAATTGTCTTAAGGTTACTTTTTAGCCACGGCTTTGACGTGGCTTTAGAAGAGACCTCAAAATCACACATTTTGGCCACCGAGCTGGAGGTCAC
>JAQIWI010003505.1:0-10055 GCA_034698825.1 Deuterosminthurus bicinctus
CTTGCTTAATTTGTTTGGACAGACCATGCGGTAATTTACTATGCTCACTTGTGACCTTGTTATTGAATTCTTAGAATACTATTTGTACCTTTTGCAGAAAACATTCCTTAAACACGGCTGGGCAGTACCAACAAATGAGAGAAATGTTCCTGCTTTTCAAAGTCTACAACGCATCAATGGACGTTTGGTACAAGTTCGTTACTCCTCCGGCATTCTTCGTATCCTCCAGTGCCATTGTAGTTTGTCTTTACCTTACTTTCCGTGACACCGAGCTTCCAATATACCTCTACCTTTTCTGCCCATACGCGGCCTTTGCAATATTTTTAATAGAGTTTGGACTATGCTACGATGGTCTTGTTGTAATCAATGCAACTGAAGAAACAGTTAGCAGACTGCGGTCTCGTTACACAAAATGCTTTAGCCGAATGTCTGTTGAGGATAAAGCAGCAGGGTTAAGGTGGGGGAAAGCAATGAAACCTGTTGTTTTTAGTGTTGGTACTTTTACCGAATTTAATATCGCTGTGCCAATCGGTCTTTGGGATGAAATCGTGAATCAGCTTCTCTTTCTGCTCGAGCTTTAGAATGTTTCTTTTGAATGTCAATGACTATAGTTGAATTTTGCTTGATTAACGTATCCCAGCAATCGCTTATTTGTGAATGGACAGCTAAATTGGTCCTTATAATTTACAATCAACTATTACAAGGAGTGTGGTTGTAGCTTGACAAATGCCTAAAGTGGCAACTGTGGTGTCGATTTCAAAGTTAGCGCAGCTTGATTTCAGAAGACTTTGTGAAAACCGGTATGCAATACTCAAGAGATGCAATGCTCAAACTTAAACAAATTACTTTATTTTTCAATAAGAATAGGTGAATCTCTTTTCGTGAATAAAACAGGGACACAAAATTGATACAAATTGAGAAATTGAAGGTTGCAGAGAGACTCAGGAGACCCACTTACTCAGTTGAGCAAGGAAGAAGACCACAATGAGGGGGACAATATAATTAGTAATAATAATTAATAATATTTAGATAATCAATACATTCATGAACGCACATTCCGTTGGACATTGAATCTATTAAATGAAAATTCACAACATATAAACTCCATTGTAAACTCGACATTTTTCATCTTTAAAAGCTTGCAGTATACATTTAAAAAAACAAACTTGTAACTCCTAAAGCACTTATGTACAGCAAATAAAATCTTTTTCCTGTTCATAGAAACCCTCGGAGCTTCTCGTAAGCTAGTTGTCAAAGCCAACTAGTCGAATATTATTTCTTACACCATTTTTCGCCGCTTCCTTCACAAGCTTGAGCTTTGTAAAATGTCCTGCCACAATTTCTTGCTCGCTCTCATCTCTGGCGGGTCTCACATCCGGGAGGTGGCTGTATTCCTCATCCTGTAAAAAAACTTTGAATTAAAAAACAGTGCTGGATTTGCCATTATTTTAAACCAAGAAGCTAGGTGGTGGTGGCGACCTGGGAAAATAGTATCTCCTACCTTTGCCAAACTAGGATGTGTTTGAATTCCGTTAGGTTCAATGTTCTCTTGATTTTCGCCTTCTAAATTGTGTAAATCATCTGCAGGACTGGTACGGTAACTGTAGTCAAGGTTAGGAAATTCGAGACTTTGCCCTGAGTTGACATCCATGTAAAGTTCACGTAGCGTATGGGCGTCGGAAAATCTTTGTTCTCGACTGGACTGATTACACTGGATGCTACTTTCTTCGTTCTGATTGGTTTGAAGACATTCAAGGTCGTGTGAACAAATTAAGTATTCCACACATTCCGGATGGCTGCATTTCGAGTTGTCTTCTCTAAACGACTGATGACGACGCATGTGGCGCTTTAAATGATCCTGTCGAGTTGTTTTGAAGCCACACTCGGAACAAGCAGCCGTTTTAGTTGTGCTGTGAACACTTTTTAGGTGACGTTGAAGGGCATTCTTATGTTTCGTACGATAATTGCATCCCTCACTTTCGCAAGCAAATGGCCGGTCGACATTGTGCTTTATCTTGTGCTGTATCAAAAGCTTGGATGACTTGGCAGTAAAGAGGCAGTCTGAGAAGTTACACTCATGTGGACGCGCATCGCTGTGTTTATATTTCATGTGATCTTTGAGATATGATTGGCGTTTAAATTCCGTCTTACAATCAGTCACTGTACACTTGAATGGGCGCTCACCAGTATGCACTGTCATGTGTCTGATCAGGTGACTATTGTGATTAAAAATTTTGCCACAGACATTGCATTCAACCCGTTTTTTCATTAAAACAGCAGGATTTCCATGTTGCGATGCAATGTGATAATCGAAATTGGATTGAGAAAGGAAATTCTCACTGCAGATATCACACTTGAGAGCTCTCTCCATTATAATTTGCACCAAAAGGAAAGTGGCTTCGCGGTTTTTGTGGCAATATTATCAAAAACTTTGGGAAGAGAATGAAACAAAAACTGTCAAAAGCTTTGTAGGCGTGCTGGCGATTGAATAGAAAAGAGAATTGAAAGTGCATAGGTTTTTCAGGAGCATAGTCACAGTCACAGTGTTAAAAGGACATTTTTAGATTCAAAATATTCAAGCTGGCCTGTCTTAGTTCAGCGTTGACGTCACAGTTGATTAAAATAGCCGGCAGGCTCATTAAGGCACAAGTTCAGCACGTGTAACAATAAGGAAGTGTGATTTGTTTGAAGGGATTATGACGGTGAATGTGAGCTTTGCTGCAGGGTACTCATACTGAGAGAAGGACATTTTACCTTCAAGGGACATTATTCAGATCGGCCTTATCTCTCTTGGCTGTACATAAGCAAAGGAGGAGTGCAAGGTTTTTGAGCAAGTATGAAATGCTTGCCAGTTTAAGTTACTATAATGTTGCCAGTCAGAGAAGTTGCATGTTATCCGGGTGCACTAAACCAGCAAATTTTTTTTAATATGGCTTACGGAATGTCAGTAGAATAAGCAAAACCATAAAATTCTAACGCTCAATATAATTTTATTTTTGACTGAGCTGGTTTTGGCTCCACAGTTTTGTCCCCTCAACTGAGCACTTTGTCAGCCACCTCCAACTCGCATTTAGATTAACTCTTACACGTGTGAATAGTCTATTTAACATTATTTCTTCCACCGTTCTAAACTATAGTTTAGATTGAAAAGTCCATCTAATTCAAAGCGTTTCTTCCCATATGAAGCAGATTGAAGCGATTATCGTTCTCCTTCGCCTGCCTGTGGCAGAGCGACTTGTACCGTGCGACCGTAGCGGCAAGCCTTGATATATTAAGACTATTGTGGATAATCCGATTCGCCATGTCATTATGTTCCGCTCCCCACCCCCAGTACACATGACTGAACCCATTAACTAATTTGAAGTGCTCCGTGCGCAGAGCAGAAACACCTCCAAAAATTCTGCTGTACGCAATTGTGTAGTTAAACTTGTCAACAGCTACACTCATGTGTCGTGGCTGAGCGGGACAATCGTAGAGATTCCGATCATTCGCAGGGAAATGGTCCACGTCATGGAAATAGAAGCAATCATTGTTTTCCCTTTTGAAGGCTTCTACAAAGCCCACGTTGAACAACATGGCTTGGTTGAAAGGCTCCAAATCAGATTGCTCAATGACGAAAATGTTGTACTTTAGCATTTGTCGCTTTAGCACGGGATGAATGTTGTAGATAAATATTCGTAAATGCTCTTCTCTGTCGCGATACGGCACCATTATACCCACTTCATCTTTCGATTTGCACCGTGGAGGCTTGTAGTGTCCACCAAATTCCAGATCAGGGTGCATTCTTGAGATCATATCAAGTGAGGGCGGTGCTTTTAGAGTCACATTCAAAAAACCCATCAAGGTGGGTGGAGGCATGGGACAGTAACCATGATTCTTGGTTGCTTCAACGGGTGTAGCAGTAATCCTCCTTTACTTCCTGTCTTGAAGGGATATTGAGACGGCTGGCTACTTTTAGTGGCACCGTTCAGAGTTGTCATGTGTACTAGATTAAGGGGGAGATAATGCAAGCTAATTATCACTATCAGTAAGACTGCAATCACTCGGTATATTTGTTGTTTGTTAATCATTGTGTTTCCTTGTACCTAAATTGTGGAGCTGTACTTTGACTATTCAACTGCACAGGTAAACTGCTGCATCCGCAAATGCAGCTGAATCTAACAAATCTAAAGTACATTGCCCTCTCAAGGTTAGTTTTCGTTACACTGCTGTCCATAAATTTTAAACTGAAAATTAATGACATCAAATCGAACGTATTGTTTTTAATAACAATTTTAGACTTTTTTGAGGAACTAAAGTGTAGAACTGGATATATATAAAGGCAGCAGCTGGAATGCCCCATTCAGGCCATCATGAAATCATTAATCACGCTTCTGCTTTTACTTCCTGAAAGCATTAACGGTCATTACTTCCACCACAATGTGGCCTTGCACCTTTGTAAAATAAAATGCATGCTGGCACCAACTCTAATGCGTCATTCTGGATGATTACCAGGTGAAAGCGTGTTTTATAAAGAACACTACTGTAAAGTCGACAGGTGTAATTAATTGCACTTATGTTTTTAGTGCAAGGACGCAAATGCTGAATTTCCTCAATAAGGCATGCAATAATTGCTATTATAGTCGTTGAGTTGATTGCTCTGTAGAGTGATAAAAGTTGTTTCAAAACAGATTCAGTTGTGTTCGTACATGAGCGTTTTAAAACTGCGTTGTGCAGTCGGTCATTGACTCTGTTTTACCGTGGCCTCGCTACTACTTGTATTCAAAAGAAGTCAAGTTGATCGTATTAACTCAACATTAAGACGCGGGTTTGACTTTGGAAAATATCTCAATCTCTCGTATGACAACACTGGGCCCCTGATCATGGCTAATCCGAACCCTGACGCATTGAAACGACCCTTGGGTAATATTCAGGTCCAGCATACCATCATGAACTCTCTGAACTCTTCTAAAGTTATCACAAATGGCTGCATTGTTACTTGGAGCAACTTTCGGAAATTTCTACACGATTTCCAAACTCCCATCATGGATGAAGCCTCTGAGTCTATTATTTTCTTCTAGAATTCCACTAATGATGAAAAAGACAACCCGAGTTATATTAACCGGCTTAGGGAAGACAATGTCAAAGATGTCGTTGAATTTGGCCCAGCCCTGGAAGAAGTCTGGTGCAGCTCGAAAGGCGTTTTCAGGTACAAAGTCATTGTAAACATGTATAAGGTCATAAACGAATTGGCAATCTCCCTAAAGAAAGGGCATATAGTGAAAAACACTGAGAATTTGAACCTTTATCGTAGTAAAGAGACGAGCAGGATGATTTTTATTTTCGTAATTTATATCCGCCATATTGAATGTGCTATCCGTGAGTTCTTGAGTTTTATTCTTCAGTGAGGATTTGACCCCGATATGTTGAAATATTGATGGGATTCTGCGGACCAAGACATCTGGGTCAGGTACCTGCATCATTATTAAAATTTAGAGCCGGAATTTTGAATAACAATTTTGATCCTTCCTTCCTCTGCTTGGTCAAGGAAATTGAAAGACATTCCAAAGTGTCATTAAAATATTTTCATTCAAGTTTTGTTCACCTGGAGGTGAATAAAATCTCTTATCAGCAAATCCACCGGCTTCTCCTGATGGAACATACAAAGGAATTGAGTTAGCTTGGGCAAATCAGTGGTCCTAAATAGAAGCCCAATGCTATCAAACCCCGTGAATTCGAGGCAGACCCATCCTTAGTTGAGATTTTTCCTTGCTATAAATTCCCTTATAGCAGTGATATACTGCGTGCTGGCCATCTCATCATCATTCAGAATCACAAAGTAATCCTCTTGGACTCTGCGTAAGTAAATAAGAAGGTCAAGTCAATAACTTCTTTAGCTCGCCACAAAACGCGCTCCAGGGGGTCATTGTCACGTCCGCTTGGTAGCTACAAAGTCCATCGGGGGGTAAATGTCCGCTGATGACATGATAATTTGAAGGAACCCGGACTGGATGTACTGCGAGAAGTTCTTGTTTATTGACTCCAGCTGTTGGAAACTGTAATAAAATTTAAATATGAGTTTCTTCTGTTTGTAAGTTCAATCTTGTTGCTTAGCTGACTTTTTTTTTACTGAGGACGCATCTGCCAAGTAAATAATCACAGTCACATCTTTCCTCTCGTCAGCATCAGATTCTTCAATCAAGGACGACAAAGTTTTGTGCAAATAATTCTCCTCTCGATTAACGCTGGGAATGCCCAGAATCAAATGCTTCCTTTCATGCGGTCGCTTGCCAGCAACGAGGGCGTGACTAGCGCTAGCCAACCGTGCTTGCCAGCCTCCCTCTACGGTCCTGAATTTCCAAGGTGTCGAGCACGTGAAAAATAAGCAGGTAAGTTATTGTAGCCATGAGGAGAAGCAGTGCAGTGGTGCGGAGGTGGACCCTGATCATAATACTTGGCTACCCTAGCGTGCGGAATAATTAGTCCAGCTGGGCGCAGGTTCTCAGTATTTTTGAGGACCTGGAGGAAACGTGTGTTATGAAACCGTACTGAATCTATCAATAGAATTTCCATCAGTAAATAAGCGAATTACTGCAAATTTAATTTCTTTAAATAACTGATGATGAGATCTAATGGATGAGGTCTAATGGAATTTACGATTTATTTGAAAAAAATAAGCTATATTCCAGGTGTGGGTAGAAGTCGGTAGTTTTTGTATCCATACCGTAAGGCGAGTGCCTCACAATCACAGGTGAAACCAGCGGAAAAACCTGACGGTTCGACTGTAACCCAGTCATTACAAATGACTCGCCGCCAAGTCAAAAGCCTATCAGCAATAGAGAAAATGAGACGAATTAGTTCTGTGAGCTTCGTCTTGGGAATATTTAGCATGGAATTGGTAAGCGTCTACAAATGAAATTGTGATATAGTTTATTCAAAAACCCCTCCAAGGTGTTCGGCAAAGATGAGGAAAATTTACAGAGAAACAGACGCAATGGATTTAATTTTCCAAAATTGAATCTACACATGAAATCATTCAAGGCTTCAATAACACAACATCTTTTAAATAGAATTCCATTACATACAAGTTGAATTATAAAATCAACATTTTTCAATCACAATTTTGAGAATAAAAAAACTGATAGTTATGTACAAAAGTATCCCAGTTAGGGTAACACCCTCTGAATTAATCATATTCATAACAAATAAAAACCATTCCATCTTTACATAAAACCTAGGAATAATATGTAAAATTAAAAGCTCATAAAGTTTAAGCAATTTCTATTCAGCAGGAAGTGTTTTCATTAGTCGCGGTGTGGAGAATGCTTTATGTGAATCCAAAACTTGTAACCGTACAGCACTTATTTGCAACAAATAAAATCCTTCTCCTGTTCAAATCATAAAGTAAAAATCCCCGGAACTCCTCTTAAAAATATTGTCAAATCCAACTGGTCGAGCATTATTTCTTGCACTATTCTTCGCCTCTTCGTTTACAAGCTTGAGCTTTGCAATATGTCCTGCCAGTTGAAACCTTGATGAATAAATTCTTGCTCGTTCTCGTCTCTTCCGGGTCTCACATCCGGGATGAGAATATATTCCTGATCCTGTGAAAAAAAACTTTGAATTTAAAATAAAACCGTGCTAGATTCGACGTTATTTTAAACAAAGAAGCTCAATGGTGTTGGCATGCTGGAAAAATAGTATCTCGCACCTTTGACAAGCGAGGATTTGTTTGAATTTGGTTGGGTTCAATGTTCTCTTGATTGTCTGCCTCTAAAGTGTGTAAATCCTCTGCAGCACTTGTACAGTAACTGTAGTCAAGGTTGGGAAAGTCGTGACTTTGCCCAGAGTTGACATCTCTGTAAGGGTCACGTAGCGTATTGGCGTCAGCAAATCTTTGTTCTTGACTGGACTGATCACACTGGATGCTATTTTCTCCATGTTGATTGCTTTGAAGACTTTCCAGGTCGTGTGAACAAATTAAATATTCCACACATTCCGGATGGCTGCATTTCGAGTTGTCTTCTCTTAACGACTGATGACGACGCATGTGGCGCTTTAAATTGTCCTTTCGAATTGTTTTGAAGTCACACTCGGAACACGCAGCCGATTTAGCTGTGCTGTGAACACTAGTTAGGTGAGTTTTAAGATTCCACTTGGATTTCGTACGATAATTGCAACCCTCACTTTCGCAAGCAAATGGCCGGTCGACATTATGCGTTTTCTTGTGCTGTGTCAAAGCCCTGGATGTCTTGATGGTAAAGAGGCAACCTGGGAAGTTACATTCAAGTGGACGCTCATCGCTGTGTTTATACTTCATGTGAATTTTGAGATTTAACTGGTGTTTAAATTCCATCTGACAATCAGTCACTGTACACTTGAATGGGCGCTCACCAGTATGAACTATCATGTGTCTTTTCAGATTGTGACTAAGTGCAAAATCCTTGCCGCAGTCGTTCACTGTACAATTAAATGGACGCTCACCAGTGTGCGTGCTCATGTGTCTGATCAGGTCACTGTTGCGCTTAAAGTTTTTGCCACACACATTGCATTCATTTTGTTTCTTGGGTAAAACAGCGGGCTTTCCATGCCCCGATGCCATGTGACTATTTAAAGTTGATTGAAAACGGAAATTTTCACTGCAGATATCACACTTGAGAGCTCCCTCCATTATTATTTCCACCGAGAGAAAATTTTCTTTGCAGTTTTTGTGGCAGTACTATCAAAATTTTGGGAAGAGAATGAAAAAAAATGTCAAAAGCTTTGTAGGGGTGTTGGCGGTTGAGTAGAAGTCAGAATTGAAAGTGCAAATGTTTTTCAGGAGCAGAGTCACAGTGTCTTAGGGCATTTTTAGATTCAAAATATTCAAGCTGGCCTGTCTTAGTTCAGAGTTGACGTCACAGTTGACTAAAATAGCCGGCAGTTTCAATAAGGCACAAGTTCAGGACATGCAACAAGGAAGTGTCATTTGTTTGAAGGGATTATGACGGTGAATGTGAGCTTTGCTGCAGGGTACTCAGACTGAGAGGACGACATTTTACCTTCAAGGGACATTATTCAGATCGGCTTCATCTCTCGTGGCTGTACATAAAGCAAAGGAGAAGTGCAAGGTTTTTGAGCAAGTATGAAATGCTTGCCAGTTTAAATTACTACTATAATGTTGCCATTCAGAGAAGCTGCATGTTGTCCGGGTGCACTAAACCAGCAGATTTTTTTTACATATGGCTTACGGAATCTCAGTAGAATAAGCAAAAGCATAAAATTTTAAGATTCAATATAATTTTATTTTTGACTGAGCTGGTTTTGGCTCCGCAGTTTTGTCCTTTCAACTGACTGAGCACTTTGTCAGCCACCTCCAACTCGCATTAGATTAACTCTTACACGTATGAATAGTCTATTTAACATTATTTCTTCCACCGTGTAGTTTAGATTGAAAATTCCATCTAATTCAATGCGTTTCTTCCCCGTATGAAGCAGATTGAAGCGATTATCGTTCTCCTTCGCCTGCCTGTAGCTGAGCGACTTGTACCGTGCGACATTAATTGTATCAAATCGAACCTATTGTTTTTAATAGCAATTTTAGACTTTTTTGCGGAACTGAATTTTGTAGAATTGGATATATATCAAGGCAGCGGTTTGAATGCTCCATTCAGGCCATCATGAAATCATTAATCACGCATCTGTTTTTACTACCTAAAAGCATTACATGTATAACGGTCATTACTACCACCACAGTGTGGCCTTGCACCTTTGTAAAATAATATGCATGCTGACACCAACTCTAATGCGTCATTCAGGATGATTAGCAGGTGACAGCGCGTTTTATAAAGAGCACAACTGTAAATTCGACAGGTTTAATTAATTGCACTTATATGTTTTTAGTACAAGGATGCAAACGCATTAGGACAATGGGTCTGTGAAGAAAAAAAAATTTCACAGGGGCATCTTTTTAAAAGTTTCCAAACCAACCGAAAAATCCACGAATAATTATTTTATCTTCTAGTTCACCAGCTGGTACAGTTTACTTTGTATTCAAAAGAAGTCAAGTTGATCGTATTAACTCAACATTAAGACGC
>JAQIWI010003506.1:0-10053 GCA_034698825.1 Deuterosminthurus bicinctus
CCTTGGTGCCTCTTTCTTGGGCGAGATTGGGATGAGTTCAAGGCCCATGTGCTTGATCACATTTCTACGCCGCCGGCCAAGTCTTGTCTTGAAACTACAAAGACCACGGGTGAATTTTCCTGTGGCACCTGCTCCTAAACTTTTACACGCATAACAGATCTCTTTCGACATGCGAAGTATAGCTGCACTCCGAATGCCTTTTCAACGGCTTCTACGACCAATCAGGCTGACATTCGCAACCGCAGTCAAGCCTCGTCTGAAAATAATTTCCAACCTGAAGAATCTCAGTCGGAATCGATCCCAGTGGCCAATGAGGACGGGGACGGGCAGGTTCTTAAAAGATCCTTGACCACGAGCGGGTTCTTCTGCGGCAGCTGCTCCAAAACTTTTACTACAAAAGGCAACCTCGTTCGACATGAGAAAAAACATTGCAACTCAAGCAATTCTGCCACAGTTCAAAATCAAAAGTACTTGACGAAAGCCATCAAAGAACCGAAGGCGCTGTTGGGTTGCGACAAGTGCAGCTACAAAACTTCCCGCCGAGACAATTTGCGCACGCACAGTCGCATTCATTGGAGCGTGAAGCCATTCAAATGTCCGAATCTTGGTTGCACTTACAAGACACACTTGGCTCAGTCTCTTCAATGGCACCAGCGGTCGTGCCAACGCCGAATTCACACTGCAGCTGAAACTTGGCGTGAAATTTCCATTGCAGCTGTTAGCAAGGTTAAACGTAAAGGACGGCCTGAGATTTTGATGAAAAAAGTTGTTAATGAAGAGCAAGTCCGGTATAGTTGTAGCGTCTGTAGATTCAGGTCAAACCGCAAACACAGTCTGAGGAGCCATCTCAGGGTCCACTTTGGTCAAAAGTTCTTCTCCTGTCCTATCCAAGGCTGCATGTACCGGTCCAAATGGTTACATAACTTGAGCAGGCATTCCAGACTCATTCACGAGAGCGCTGCGCTTAAAGCGTCGGTCACACATACCCAGCAGAATGTCTGCTGAGCGGAAAGTTCCTGCTGCAGAACGATGTGCCTGTTCAGACATCGAGCAGAATTTTACGCGCGGACAGAAAATAATCTGCTGGCATATTTGTATGCAGCAGATCTGCTCATGCGTTCACATAGGCGCGGAAAGTTGGCGGGCTGACTCTTTGTTGTACGCGCAGACAAAAACTCGTAAGCTTCTCCAGAAGAAGCAGACAGAGAAGGGAAGGAGCAGAAAGCATCATTTTATGAAATTCTTTGAACCAAAATGAGTTCAGAAAATGAAAGTAACGACACTACGGGAGATTTGTCATCAACTGAGAGTTCGGGAGAACCTCTGTCAGCTCGAGCTGAAGCAATAAGTTTACACGAAAAAACAGAGTGTCTCATCAATCTTGTGCAGAAATACAAGTTTCTATATGATCTGGAAGACAAGAGTCACAAAGATAAAGGAAAAACTTCGAATGCATGGAGTGAGATTTCCAACGAAATGGGAGAAGATGGTAAGCTTTAGAACAAATTACTAGCATGAATGGTGATGGTTGAATATTTGAGAATGCAAGAGGTAGTGGTCTCGAGACCAATCAGCTTTATTTTAAATTTACAGTGATTTGGTGCAAGGCGAAATGGAAGATGGTTAAGGAATATTATGAAAAACTGAAGAAAGGGATAAGGGGGACGAGTGGCCAGAAGAGGGGAAAAGGCATCACTTGGCCATACTACAACATGATGTCATTCATGAATAGAGTAAAAAACAGCAATGAGAGTACCACATCCAGTTTGGATTTTGAAATCCCAGCAAAAGTCGCCAAAGTGGTCGACCTATCTCAGGAGGGAACGCAGAATTCGGAGGATATTGGGGAATCCACTCGAGTGGAGAGCTACAAGGACTGCACCCCGAAGTCTTCCTTGCCGGTAGTGTAGCACTATAATTTCTATAAGGAACTTCTTAATGAGTAAACTATCATGTGGCAGGTGAAGAAGAGGAATTTGAACTACACTGACGAATTGAATGTCAAGATGATTGAGTTCTTGGACAAGACCTCTCAATCGTTCCCTTCAACTCCAGACGAGCCCCCAGACGAGATTAGCTGCTGGAGTAGATTGGCTGCATCCCGTCTCCGTCAACTTCATCCCTCAGTCGCTACTTCTGTGATGATGCAGTGTGACCAGATGATTGTCAGTGCTATTCACCCACCTCCACATTTTGGACGTATTAATGTATACGACAACAATGACGATTCCTACATGGCTCAATGATTTTATTGATGTTTGAAGTGAAATAAAGACAAGATAAAACATATCTGTTTCTTGGATTTGAAATAATTCTGCACTCGAGTGCACTTTATCTATACAGAACTGACGTGAGCTTCCTGCCAAGACACTGCACCTTCGTTCATAAAAAAATCTTCAAACTCGCCACGAACCTCCTTGGCGTATCTTTCTTGCGCTGGAATTGAGGTTCGTTGCAAGTCCATGAGTCCAGCTGCTGGTGGTTCGTCTCTCCATCGCCCATCTGGTGTGTCCCCAGTGTCAGCATAACCCGGTGGGCAATACATTCTCGCTCCAGCAGGGACATGGGCTTCATTAGATTTAATGAAATTGTGTAATGCACATGCTGCAAGGACAATCTTGGAGGCCGTGTCCGGGCTTGAACTTAGTACCCGACGGAAAACCCGAAACCGAGTTGCCATGATCCCGAAAGCGTTTTCAATAGTACGTCGGGCTCTTGATAGCCTAAAGACAAATGTTGTCTTATATTTGCATTCGAATGCACAGTTTAATTTCTCCATTATCTATTTACCTGTAGTTAAATATACGACGAGACTGATTCAATGTTTTGGCTGCATATGGTTTCATCATGTAAGGGGTAAGTGCAAAGGCCTCATCCCCAACCATGACGCACGGCAATGAGCGGTGCGATCCCGGAAGCTGTTTGTTTGGTGGCAGCCCAGCTTTGCCTTATTAAAAAGTTAACATTTAATATGTCTACACGTGCACTCGAGTGCAAATGTTACATACCTTCACGTAATAAGTTTCCAAGAGTCGAATTGTGTAGAACGCCACCATCGCTCTGTTTACCGTATCCTCCGACGTCGACGAATAAGAATCTGTAGTCAGCATCACAAATGGCCATAAGAACTACGCTGAATGTCCCTTTGTAGTTTAAGTACAAAGATCCAGTTTTTGGTGGTCTTTGAATGACGACGTGCTTGCCGTCAATGGCTCCCAGCAAGTTTGCTTGATTAAAAACAAGATATAGAACATCAAACTTAATAATTATTTGCATTCGAATGCATAAGACCTACGGAATTGCCATTTGGAGTCGAATACATCCATGATATTATTCCAGTCGTCACCTTTGGGCCACTATATAAATATGACTATGAAAAATGGGCGTACAAATTCACGAAAATTTACATATGCAGTAACCTTTAGGTAGCGTGGACCAAGTGCCTTCCATATGGCTATCAGGGAATCATTAATGATATTCCACACAGTTGATCTCCCCATTGAAAAGCTAGTGGCAATTGTTCTTAGCCGATCTCCTGTTGCTAAAAACCTGCCACAATGTAGAAAAAGTAACATTTTAAACGTAATAAGAAGTACTTTTGCACTCGAGTGCATACCTCAGAGTAACGTACAGCCGAACTCTTGCAGGTATCGCCAATCTGTACGTTGTGTCTTGCTTCGTTATTTCCGGACCCACAAGCTCGAGAAGACTGTCAAACTGTTGAGGTGACAATCGCGTGTATTCGAAAAACTTGACGGGGAATTCACTGTACATCCTGTCGACCTTTAAATGCTCTCCTGATAGTGCTCTATCTGCATTTAAGGGATGAACCCACAGCTCTCGCTGAGTTCGCTGCTTGGCAATTACGTGATAGAGAATTACTGCTCGAATAATTCTTAATTGTTGTAGTTTTCGATTTTGTGAAGCCATTTTGAGTACATTCACTAGAACAATGCAGTGATTTACACGCGCTGGAGGGATTGTAAGACAAGGCAGTTGTTGCACTCGAGTGCATTGAGTATATTCTAGTTGCCCCTTCTATGGCTTCTACAACATGGCTAGTTTACATGGCTTTTGCAGAGTTCACTGGTGAGCGGACATGATCAGCAGTTTACATAACTCTGCGTCCCGACAAGGTAAACATGGAAAGAAAAGCTCGAAAGACAAATCGGAAAGTCGGAGAGGAAGTGAATTTGGTCCTGATAATCCGTGCAAGCCGTCAGAAATGGCGGATCCACAAATGGGAGCTCAATTGGAAGACAGCAGGGTCTAACTGGAGCAAATTATTACAGAAGGTGAAGCACTTGTAAGCACTGAAAACTTAAACAGAGATTTCCTGGAGACATTTCAGAGTGACACATGTCCGGCTAGATGACTCGAGAAAGGAGCGACTACAACGACTCCATGATGAGCCTAACGAGTCCAAAGAAATTATGACAAAATCAATTCACGTTGGATGGCCAGTGCTGAAAAATTGCTTCCAGTTGACGGAGTGAGAATCACAACTGGCCATCAAAGCAGCTAAATCTGGTGGCCTTGGCGCTACAAAATCTGAGGGTGCTAAAGAAGCATAGTCCATGTTGGAGATTATTCAACAGTTTTCTTCAGATGAATCCATTTCATAGCAAGGTAACATCTACAATGACTCTAGTTTCC
Organism: Deuterosminthurus bicinctus; assembly: GCA_034698825.1. Lineage (NCBI taxonomy): Eukaryota > Metazoa > Arthropoda > Collembola > Symphypleona > Bourletiellidae > Deuterosminthurus > Deuterosminthurus bicinctus. Next base: position 4,657 of record JAQIWI010003506.1, read on the forward strand.
CAAGGTCAATTTGCATTATATATATACTTTCAATTTACAGTCTACAGGGAATGTAGAAATGAAGGTCCACAAAGTGGAAGTCTTGAAGAAGCTGGGAGCAGCCGAAGAGTTCGATTGCAAAACAAATTTCGATACAGTGGAGATGAATGAGGAGAACAAGTGTGAATGCACTGTATCAGATCCGCCGGTTTTGCCCAATAAGAAACTCAGGTCACCGAAGGGTTATGGGGAAGCTGTACAATCTTATGCTATTTTTGCTGCAGACACAGAAGGTACTGTAGAAAGAGAGCACCATGAATCAAAGAAGAATGCCAAAGTATTCCGACCTCCTATCAACTGGTACAGTGCTTCTGCTGTAGCGTCAAGTCGCGACATGTTTGCATGTCTACCTCAGCATTGTTTGGTTGTGGCCAAAGTTGGACATTTCAGCATCCAGAAATCAGGTTAGCTGCACATTATTACTCTCGTTCATTTCTATCTAAAAATTTAGCTATTCATCCTCTTATTTTGAAAACATTTCTAGCGGAAGACGAGGATCATGCTTGGCCAACCTTTTCCTTAATCTCCCAGCAAGCACGCTTCAAGTGGCTTAGTTTATCCCAGCAAGAATGGGACCATTTCCCTCTGAAGGACTCACCAGTTGTGACTGGAAACGACATGGGTCATGTTCGAGTGTGGAATATGGAAGATAAATCTGGTGTCATTTATCACAACGTTCACGAAGGCGCCAAGTATGTTTCAGGAGTTGAGTGGTCTCCTCGCGATCCAAATGTCATCTACTCGGTGGATTGCACTGGCTGTTTAGTAGTCTGGAGAGTTAAACATAAACGCTGGAGAAAGATGAAGGTGGATGCGAACTGGAATATGAGCTGCCTCGCCGTAAGTTCCAATGAAGACAACTTGGTTACACTGGGAGCATCACCATGGAAACATTCTGCTCGTCGACGTGTCTCAAGAATCTCCAGTCACTCTTCACAAAATGCATCACGACGAGGAAGTAGTCTCCTTGAAATGGGTCCCCATGCCGTTGTCGGAATGTGTCAAACTCAATAGTCACCATCATCCCACTCTGTTAATCTCCGCAGTCAACACTGTAAATGAGCCGACGATCAGAGTGTGGGATCGTGAAGGACATGATGTGACAATGTTGAAGCTAGTTGAGAGCGAAGAATCCCTAGCTAATGCACCACCAACAGCACCAACTTTTGGTCGAAGAATCCCCAAGACTTTTGTAGCTTACAGATTGGTCAAGGATCCAGTGAGTGGTGAGGTCAATTTATTCTCAAGTGTCACGAACACCATCGTCTTGTTCAACCAAACTTCATCATCTTATGAACCTGTGCATTCAATGCACACTGGCAACACAGTCTTTGCTGTGGTTCAAACGGGAGATATTATCTGGAGCTTCGGTCGAGAATCCATGGCAGTTGGATGGAATCTGCGTGAGAACAAGCTGTGTTTGCTGTGTACAATCCTCTGGTATTTCCGGCTCAGACGTCGCCATGGGAGGGTCCGATGGAATCGTACGCGTCTTTAGCATGGGGAACGGCTATCGCTGTCGAGCTGCTCATAGCGTTGCAGTTCAAGCTTTTAATGTGGATTCTACAGTCACAGGTAAGTCCTTTGGAAAAATTTCAAGTCGAATACGATCCAGTATTAAGGAAAGTTTTGTCATAGTGATTTCAGCTCGCTTGGCACCCCAACCGTGACAACATAATCGGAATGGGCACTGCTGATGGGATGTTGGGCTTGTACGAGTACCACAATGAGAACCGATTCGTCAAGCGATTTGAAAAGAGGGCTCGTGGTGCGGCGTATTCTATGGATTGGGGTCCGTCTGTTTACACCAAAGGTGAATTCAGTTTTCAATTCACGAGTGGTTTTATTGCAGCGTGAGCGTGTGTGTGAATTTACCTTACATTTACTTGAGCAGACTACGAGAAGAAGCTGTCGGAAAGTGGGGAAGACGGACTGACAAACAGCATAAAGAGGCGCCTGGTCAAGCTGCAAGATCATTCGGGACATGAGTTGCAAATGTAAACAATACTTTCCTTCATGTATTCTTATTGGAAATGAACCGACCAATTATTTAGCAATAATGTCAATGAATTTCATTTCCAGCAAGTAGCTTTCATCTGAAGCCTGCCAAGTTGGAAATCGCCCTCAAAGTCTTCAGCAAATTGAGTCCAAGGGAATTCAAGCTGAATGAGCCTTTCGTTGGAACAGATTGCTTACCCAATGATCAGTGTTATCTCATTGAGACTGGCTAGGTCCATTGACGGTAACATTGAAGAATTTATTCAGTGGACGGACAAGATTTCAAGTTTCTTTTCAATTGTGCAGGCTTGCATGCAAATGGATTGACTGGACTGTGGCTGGCCCAACAGCAATTTTATGCACTTTTTGTCAAGCGAATGTTGTACTGTACACATTGAGAAAGCGGAAACTTTTCATTAGTCAGCTACTCATTCCGGTGCTCTTAATTATTGTGGCAATCGACGCCAGTAATTCAATCTACCAGCCAAGTCATCATTTGAATTTGTGGGGTTTTTTTTAGCAAACTGTACCACATTGTGGCCAACTGCACCATGTTTCGAGCGGGAGTCATACATTTCATGGACGAGCATCAAGCGACCGGTTCATCTCAAGCCTTTAGTATGGAACAAAGTCGAAAATCACTCCCATTATACGAAGTTTTACGAAATCTGTGTACCAGTTTTATTCGTAATAAATTGAAAAATAACACAGTATCATCAGTAGTTTGACCAGTGTATATGGTGATCCATCCAACAAGTTTGATTCTTTAACCAGTTGGCTTGAACCATCCACTGAAATATTACAATACTAATCATCATCATCATAAGTATGTAGTAGTAGTAATAGTGTTGCTCCACACATTTAACCACGTGTAATCATATAATAATATATAGTTGCTTCTATAGTATCTTCATCATCGTATTCTCCCCCGTCAATCAACGACCACAGAAACACAAATTTGCTTTTAAATCCACAAAAACTTCTTTGACATCGTTTACGTAGTACATAATAATAGCGTTGCGCGAAGACGGCAGCGAAATTGTCACATCATTTCTTTCCAAACTAAACATATAACTTCTTCCCACCATAGGAATTCTAAGAGCTCTCATCGTGTTCACCACGATAAACAGTTTAATTATCTACCCTCATCATCTTCGATTGCAATCAACGGAGCAAGCGGAATCATTTCTGTTTTTTACTAGCCAGTCATCAAGCATTATATCAGGTGACCAAACCCGATTACATTATTCTTAAATTCATACACTAATAATTCCTGGCTGTAGCTCCGTTGTTGCAGGCAAAAGAAACTCAATAATTATTATCACACCTTGACTATATTCGATTCACTGCAATTAATTAGTTATTCATTACATTATCAACTGTTAACTTAGCACTCTGATCCTTTGATGTTCCCACTGTTACTGTACTTGTTGTCTAATTGTCACTGTGTGAACTCTCAATAATAATAAATATCCATTGAAGGCGTCACTTTTCTTTCAAAGTCTCTTAAAAGCTATAAAGCTGTAGCTCATATCCTTGTGGTTCATTTGTGGTTTTCCTTATATAGAATTATAATAATAATTGATCAGCAATAAGGACAGGGGAGATATACAATTATTTTCATTGTTGAAGTCTAAGCAAACGTAAGCTTCAAGCAAGCATGTGTAACTATTCTCTCTCTACAGAAAGGGCATCTCTGATACTCATCTTGATCAGTCCAATGATCCTTTTTCCATTCCAATGATTCAACGCACACCGAGCAAAGACAATGCGAGCAGGTTCCTTCGACAGTAACGAGACGAATGTTGCAATCATTGACGAAACAAATTTTACACAAAATCTGTGAAAACATCAACAATGAATTCGAATTCAAATTTAACAAAAAAAAATTTATTAATCAGTTTGCTTACGTTCCGACTTTCGACATCAATCTTCAAGCTTTCCACTTGTATGACAAGAAGCTTGTTTTCTAGCTTGAGAATACTGGCATCGGCTGCTCTCAAAAGCTCTTCAAATTTGCTGCAGTCAAATCCTCGCCTCTGAATTCTTTTGCAGTCAGCATCCATCAGTGACGCAGCCTCACGAAGGTCCTTGAGTTTTGGAGTCATCGTGGCTAGGATTGCTTCGAGTGCACCTCTGGACTCGAGTCCACCCATTATTTCAAGCTCCAATTCCTCAAATCTTTGACGGTGTTCAAAAAACAACTTGGTGTCACCTTGACATTGACGCATATACCGAACACTGAAGCAAACCACCTGCCAGAGGTAATCCCGGATTTTTATGAGCGCCCCTAGCTTTAACTCAAAGATCTCCCTGTCACACATTGGCGAATCGTCGAAATGGCTGCGCCAAACTCGAGCTCTCTGTATAAAACGTGTCAATTTAACTACGACTTTAAAAAATCAAAACTGAGTCGAATACACTTACGCCTTTAGCATGCTGAATGCATGCTTGGACGTCGTCCCCTAGATCCCTTAGCATTACTGTCAATGCAAGGACATCAGTTTCCTGTGGACAATTTCCGCGGTCGTCAATTTCAAGAACTTCCAATCTGTCGTAGGATTCCTTAACCAGCTCGAGCTGAGACGTCTTCACCTCCATCATATTTAGCAGGAATGAAATCTGTCATTCCAAAGAACACTCGTTAAATGAATTCAACCAAAAATAAAGTATATGCTTGTCCTTACGTTTGTTTTTTCACCATCAGCTTTCATTTGCTCTCGTTCTTCGTATTTCTTCTGTCTTGCTGTAGGGTTGTTCTTGGAACTCCTTAAGTGACCAACTTTGTGTGCTCTTTTTTTCGATCTTTATCAAATTCTTCAGTACATCCGGCCCACAGATGACTCGTAGACCCACAATTATTACACGCTTTCGGTTTTCGGTTCATTTTGGGATTGAATTCAATCAAAATTTCAAAAAACCAACTCGAGTTGGAAATCCACTTGATATCTGTGGCTGCTGTTCACACCATAAATTTTCACAACGCGGCAGAATGTCAGACAGCAGAAAGCAGCAGCAGATGGCAGGTGCGCGGAATCTGCTCATTACGTGTGAACGGGCTGAATATTTCTGCTGAGCAGATGCATTATTTTCAGGGGCAGAAATACTCTGCAAGGCAGACATTCTGCTGGGTATGTGTGACCGACGCTTAAGGCGATCCTTCAGAACAAAGAAAATTCGGGGTAAATGTTTGGCCGTCCTGCGTTTCTTTTTAATAAAAAAATAACTTTGCTTGGATTTTAATTAACTTTGTATTTTAATTATTCTAGGTCGGAGTAGGAGCGCCAAAACGAGACTAAAGTCACTGTGAGGAGCAGCAGCAGCATGGCCTTTGCTTGCATGTTGTGCGATTTCATCGGG
>JAQIWI010003507.1:0-10051 GCA_034698825.1 Deuterosminthurus bicinctus
ATCTTCTGTGTATGCGGTTCCATGCGGTGATGAAGCCTTTACATTTTGATTTCCTCTCTCGTAACCCCTAAGACCATGATGCCCGTATATTTTCCCTTGAATTATATTGGCCAAACATGAAAGCCGCTTACGGGCTTATGGGCATTCCTTGTATTATGCACATACAACGTATCAGCAGCACAGCTTCTGTGAGCAGATGCTCTTCATCAGCTCAAGGCTACCGTTTTTTTTTCGTGGCATGCATAAATTTTCGAATGGAAAATCCACGTAGACCATCATCGTCTTCACCTTTTCACGTTGAAAAATCTTTTCTGATTTTTACTAGGAAGGAAAGATTATAAGCAAGCGTCTTAAGAAGGATCTATGGCCAGTGAAATTGAGAATCACTTCGGCTTTGAAAATATTACCCCTGTCGTTCTTTTCTGTCGTTGGGTGTGTTTGTAAATTTGTGTGCTTGTGTGTGTTTGTAGAAAAAGATTTATTGATTTCCATAATGATCTCAGCTTGATCCTTCTTTTTTGCATGAATAAGCAGAGAGAGTAAACGAATTGAACGGGCCCGTATCCACCAGGAAATTCAGGAAGGCATTATAGACTTTTGGTAACTGAGGGAGAAAAGAGGCTCTGTTACAAAGCCCCTAAAGCAATATGTACAAGCTTGATTTTCTTCTGAGTTTTATTTTATTTTTGTCAATAGATTCTTACTGTTACATGAAATCCCTGCTGTTGAACTAGAAGAAGAAGGGTGGGGTTATTTACTGGATATTTATGTGCGATACAGTTTAATTCGATACATCCGGGTATAAGTGGGAGCAGCTTATTTACGTCAAGATATGTTTGCCTATTTTGAATGCGCCTTTACCTTTGACAGTAAATGTTGTATGTAGGGCTATACAGAGGGCTGGAAATTAGCCCGATATTTCTCATATGTTGACACTATGTTTCCTATATTTACCCAACAAAACTCATTAATTTCTAACATTGGAGCTACAATGGGGAACTAATGTGAGGCAGATCTCGGCCATGGTGTTACAATTCACATGAACTATCAGCAGGGAAAGATGATAAAGGCTAATGGGCTTGGAGGCACCATTGGGGGAGCTGGGCTGCGAGTTCATCAATTTCCCTCTCAATGGATTATCCCGATTGAATTACATAAAGCTATTGACCTCTCACTCCATGCATTACAAGGGAAATTACATGCTCCCTTCAAGCCCTCACAATTGTCTAGCCTGACCAAGAACGCTCATCAATTATCACTTACACTTCATACCATCAAAGACCTCCAGCCGACCCTTCCTTTTTCGCCTATTTTTTCCAAGCACAGCCGGCTTATTCACACAGAATAAATGCAAGAACATGCAGACATGAGTAACGCCGGCCTCACTTTATTTGATTTATATAACATATTATTGCCTTCGTAGTACCTGTGAGATTTTGACAAACTGCGCATCAAAATTCTACGTTACTTTGCATAACTTGAACATTGGTGTAGTTTGTGTGCGCATGGATATGAAATGAAGCCTACAGCCATGAGCAAGGCAATAGCTGAAATGCTGAAATAAAAGTTGGAAAAGTAAATAAGTAAAACAATTAGAAAAAAGTACTAAAGTCTCCAACAAGATTCTCATGGTACCCGGAAGGGAAATGCTCGCTTTCTTCACGCAAGCACGGGCCCCTGGACAAAAATCAGACCGTGAAAAATGAGAGAAAAACAGACGAACGTCTTTCTTACTTTCCTCTCACATCTTTTGTTCTTTCAACTTCCTCAAACTTGAACTTCCTCATTCATGCAATCAGAGAGTGTGAGAGTGTATAATTCCCAAAAGTTTTTTCCTCAAATGTAATTAGACGAGAAATCAGAGGAAAACTACGAGAAAAAGTAAAGGAAGGGAGGCTGACGTGAGAGATGAAAAAGAAAAAAAAAGTTGATGATGGAAGTTGAAAAAGATGGAAGTGGGAACAAGTTGACGAGTGTGAAAAATCAGCCAGTCAACAAGAAGATGAAAATGAGGAGAAGGGGAGAAATGAAATTGATCGAAAATGATTTTGGCCAACATCATCACATCTCATTTCCCATTTTCCTTTCAAAAGTTTGCTCACAATTCCCTTTTCTATAATGGCTACTTCGCCTCGCCAGTCCTTCTGGCAATTTCTCACAATGTCTTCCCTGTGAGAAACTTTGCTGTAGTAGTTTATTTGTCAGTAGCCGTGTAGCTATGGGATGGTGAAACAAGTTTGCTGACTCGCCATTATTCTCACACTTCTCTCTCTTTCTCTGTGTGTCTTTCCTCCTGAACTATTGATCTCTGGACTTTTCAATTTTCACCCATTCAGGTGTCCAAAGTTGTGGCCTATTCCCTTTCTCCGGCATTAAATTTTAGAGGAAAACTTGAGACACTTCTAGGCTTCTGCGTCGGTAAATACTCACGCCTCTGCCACAGCTCTTTGCAAGTAGTTTCATTGCAGAGTTAGCTGTAGTATAGCATTAAGTTTCGTTGGGAACGAAATGTTAACAACCATGCACAAAGTACGAGGGACGAACATTATATGCAGTTAATCTGTGTGGAAACATTAGAAAATCAATGTAGCGAGAATGTAATTAATCACAGCTGGAGCAGAAGTAGCTTATTTCCCTTGTTGGCATGAGAATGACCGAAGTGTTTTCCGCAACAGGAGCCCGAGCTCCCCATTGGCTTTCGTACCAAAGCACTTCTCCAAGGTAACAGTTTACGGGAAGCGTGAGAAAATAGACAAATGATGACCAAAGCTATGAATATCTTGTATATATCATCCATTATAGCCTTTTCCTTTTCCAACCCTCTTCCCTACTCATTCATTCTACCTCTGTCCTGTCCTGATCGCCTCAACACTTTGCTAGCACGGAGGGTTCTTGTTGTATCTGCACATCCAATTAATTTCTATTTCACTTTCTATACAAATGCGTATGGAAAGCTGTGAAGAGTAAGTGTGCCTTCGTCTTTACATCTGCATGGATCGGCCTGGAGCAATGTTATTATTGCATTAAGAAATGCCAACAGATGAACTGCCCCTTTTTGTGCTCCTTTTTGATTTCCTTGAATAGCATGAGGCAATAGGTTAACACAAGGAGAATGAAAATTAATCAGGCTCATGGACATTATCAATATATTCTGCATGCGATTATGAAAAAATTGCATGAAGGAGGACCTTGTTGTGTATACATCGGTGTAGTCGGCAATGAGGAAGAAAAAATCAATTGGTTTAGAAAACTCATAGCTCACATGGTGTCAACAGGCAAGTCAATCTTATAAAAATCATGCGATAAAACCCTTACTTGGCAAATTTTGCACATAACGTACGTCTGGGCTACTTTCCATTCGCTTTCGTGACATCCCAGGAAACGATTCACATACAACAACTTCCTCGGTTTCCACTTGAAATCAGAATAAATTACCTTGTGGAACGGTGAGTTACAGTGCTTGAAAGCACAGCCGGCTTATTCACACCGAATAAATGCAATGCAAGTATACATGCATACATGAATAACACGGGTCTCACATCATTTGATTTATGACATTATTGCTTTTGTAGTACCTACGAGATAAGTTTGAAAAACTAACGTATGAAAATTGCACGTTGTTTTGCATACTAATACAACAATACTTTATGCATGACCTCACCATAATTTTTCTCGTATTTGAAAACCCCAAAATCCGTTCTTACTTTTCCCGGATTGTCAATTCGGTTACGTGACCTTTGACCCCGATTTGCCCGAAAACCGGACGGTCAACTTCGATAAAACTTGGGTAAAAGGAAGAGGGGACCAAGGGCTTTCGAATGATGTGCTCCACAAGTCAATCGAACAGAGGCCAATTTAACATTACGACCCTGCGGTGTCCTTCAGTAAACGTCAAAATATATTATCAAGATATCCTGAGCATTTATTTAGTTGCACAATGATTGAGACTCTTAACACTAGACGTGTTGAAAAAATCATATGGATAAAGACAATAATTTCATGATAATTTTAACCGCGTAACTTCAGTATTTATGTCGCATATCGATAGACAGCGGTTTCACCCATTGGCTTCGAGGGAGGGTGCAGGGCTTCTCCATGTTTTATCCGATTCACTAGACTGTGGAAACGGACATCCTTGAAAAAGAAACATGACAAGAACACAATTAGTTTGAAAACTCGTGAGTGTTTATACGTTTTTCTCTCTGCTCCACATTATTTGCATCTTCATTTGTTTTTTTGCAAAAGTGGAGCAACTGGTCTCAATAAAAACGGTCAAAGTCTTACTCCAGGTAGTATGTTTTATATTAAGGAAGAACACTCGGACCTTCACCCCGATGAATAATGGGGTCATATGACGATTTCCATGAGATCCACCGCAGTGATGGCCTCTGCATTCGTTCGGTCAGTGATATGGAAAATACTGCGTGTAAAAACAACCATGCTTATTATTTCCCAGAATGTCTTATGGCATATCCTTTCGTTTACAGTGCACCACAAGAACATGCAAATCAAGCCAAAGGGCTACATATCATCATTCTTTTCCACAGTTTTAATGATATTTCCACGTCATGAGAAGGAAGGTATGTATATATAGAGAAGAAACTAGACTGCATTAGCATGGGAAATGGCTGGAAGAAATGAGAGGAATATGTTGATGAAGCCAATGTAGCCACATCATGAGTAGGTTTTGGATTTGAAAAAACTTGATGAACTTTTCTATAGCTTTCTTAATGGAAACTGCATCTCACGACGAACAACCTTCTTGATGTACCTGCAGGCATTATATGATTTCTCTTTTTACTTTCCATCTCATCTCTGTCGTTGTCGTCATAAGTGGGTTTGTGAAAATGTTAATAAATCCCGGGCATATGGTAGTCATAAATCTCAGAGAGCATTGCACAGTGAGACAAAGGACAAAGATTGTTCATATCAATTCAGCAAGTCCTCAAAGTGAACTTGGGTTTATTTCTCCTTTGATGACGAATAATAGGATTGGAGTGGGACGAGATGGCTGGCAATGCTTTCCACAATAAACTTGTCTCTTTCCTGGCTCAGTTACTTTACAAATCACATACATTTTCCATGTTCCTTTCAATTGTCAAAAGAGAGGGAGACAGGTGCACAAAATAAAAGACGGAAGCGTGAAGTCTTAATGGTTCCATAAGTGAAGAAGACGTAACGACAGGGAGACTGGAGTGGTGGAGTTGTGAGAGCTTGACAATGGACATGAACACAGGTACATTTAATGCAAATAATTTGTCTCCTGCCAGTTGGAAGGGTAGCTATTTGTCTTGCTGATATTGAGTGCAGTACACTTGTCACTTTTGATGCTTGTCAGATCGTCATCATTATGAAGAGATGTAATTTCCAAGGGGCAAGAACGGCTACATTTGCTTTATTACGTTATGGCCAAAGTTGAATGGGAAGATTGTCGTGCGAGGGTAAGAAGAACTTTACCGGGGCGAGTATCTCACGGACTGCCTTCCATCTACTGTATTATTTCTGGAACCCATGAAAGCCATCTCAAATGTACCATAAAACACACGGAGAGTTCATTACTGTAGAAATCAGTGATATTTTTTTCAGTATAGTCTCACTCAATTCAAAATCGTATCTTCTTCACTACATCGTATTAGAAATTAGCTTCAGACTAGCAGATTATTTTACGTTATCTTCATTAGAAATACACAACGCGAGTTATCATGTTTTATCGTCTCCACCAAGCTGGTCAGATCGTCTTTGAAACCTGCGAGCAAAAAAACACAACCCGGTACCAGACTTGCCAAGAAGGTCCGTTTTTCAAATCATCTGAAGTTCTGCCATTGCCATTAATTCGACTTTCTCGGCCCTCTGTCGTGTTAAACGGCGGAAAAAGCAGCTACACGACAGGACACTTCCAATTCATTAATAGCAAATAGCATTAGATCAACAAGCCCTTGTAATAGGCAAAACCATAATTTCGTCAAGATCTTCGCCTAGCTTACACGTTACTATACGAGAACTGCAACGTGTGCAATGTCTGCGTTTCATATCATGAAAAGATCCAACAAATATATCTACGATTCCAAATGCCACCTCGCACTTCCATAAGAGGGAGCAAGCAAGAAGAGAGACGAAGACGAAAGCGGAAAGCGAATGATGAAGCCAAGAGAAAAACGTATGCACAGTTTGTAGTAACTTAAAGAGCTTTGCCTGCATGAATGCTAAGGAAAACATGAGATGATGTTTCTCTCAAAGAAAAAGAGGGATGGGAAATCTCGTGAGGAAAAGTTGAAGGAAAGCTACCGCAAATCCGATTAAGAAAAACAGATCTGAGCAATTAAGTCTGCAAGGAGAAAGAAGGGAAGGAGCTGGAAAAAGCGCGGTCCATTTCTTATGTCAGTCCAGGAATTACAATCATCAGTCTTGTTTTTCCTTTTGCTCAACTTCACATTAGTCCGCTGTTCACTGTAATCATGCGGAGAAAAACTCCTTTTCAGAGCCTTTTTCAACAGACTCATCCGACTGCAAGTGAAAAGTCTTACTACGTAGCAGCCGGAAGCCTACAGCGGCAAGGGGTGGACGAGGTATGGTGCAGCCAATCCCAAGCGAGGGGCTTGACTTCTTGCCTTTCAACTCATCAGTGATCCAATGCTACTCTCTCTTGACTTTAGTCCTTCCAAAATGTGCAGTGCCTCCGGATGCAGGTGTCAACGCAAATGTATGACAAATAAAGAATACTAATGTCAGTTTAATTCAATGTAATACATTTTAATAATTTGTTCCAAAAGTGAAAGAATGTGTAGAGGAAAATCACTTTTCTCACAAGGTGCTATGAAATGATTTTAATTCCCAATTATAATTCATCAATTATTATTTTTAAAAAAAAAAGTAGCTTTAATTTTAAAAGAAACTCACCGTCTCTATTGATGGAGGCCACAAAACATTTTTTTCTTCAACCGACAAGCTTCACATTAATTCCTACGAGTTTTGTCTGTCGCTCTATGGCCTTTGAGCTCTGCTTGTGTTTTACATGAATAACTGAATTTTACTGAATTATGCTCTATCGTAGATGGTCTGCTGTCCGCTGCAGAAGAAATCCACAGCACCCTTGAAATTAAATAAATTAAACTACATTTCCAGCTTAATTAATATCTTCTGGTTCCATTTAAAACTGTTTTCATTGGGATTCACAATAGTAAAAGCTCAGTGAAAGTTTATTAGGAAAATGTAGGCATAATGTCCCACGAATCCGAATCACTAGATTAAATCCCATCAATCTACCCAGAACTTTGAAATCCGAAAGCTTTTCTTCAGAATATCCAGCAGGACTTATCAGTTATACGTTTACTACGTTGTCAACACATGTAATACAAAAACTGGATGTGTACTAAATATCAATGCGTACGCGTTTCGATAGCTACATCTATAAACACAACAATAACTGAATGTAGTAGTTCAATTAATTTATACTTTCACTTTGTTTAATGTAATTAACTACAACTTCACAAACTAAGATGTCTTACCTCTCTCACTCAATCTAGTTGTTTCCCACATGTAACAGATCAAAGTAATTTCTAACCAAACCACAAAATTACATTGAAATTGAAATAAAAGTAAAGCTTAATTAAAAAATGGAGTCATGAGCCCAAGGACAAGTTTGACTCTGGTTGAAGATGAATATGACGGTGATTACACAACAACAAAAATGATGACATGTGCGGAAAGAAGATATGCAGGTTGAGGAAAAATAGCTAGCCAATAAATTGATTGAGAGCTACAAGTCGAAAATGCTAAACTCCTCAACAAGGTCCTTTTCGTCCATGTTTTTCAGTTCGGAAAGAGCCTAATAGCCTAACGGTGATTCCCTCTCAGGAAAGTGAAAAGCGGTAGCCAACATTGTTCAGCCTCTGCACCTTCTCAGCGTTAGATACTCAGGCTCTTGCTTTCTATCTACTATGACGACCAACAAAAGCTACCACTTGTGCTCATACAGACTTGAATTTTCTGCAGTCAGGGCAGATATACTAAGGGGACTACGGAAGAAGAGCAGGAAGCTGGTAGAACTGATCGCAGTTTCCTCATCTTTCCTCTCCCCCAGCCAAGAGCATGAGAAGATGCCAGGTGGACGCCTTTTCGACCCCGGCTGGAAAAAGATTGCGCTCTTTCTACTCGCTCCCTCATTAATATCGTCATCAACAGCAACTCTGCTCACTTTATCATTTCTTCCAATTTGAAAAACTATTGAGAAACATCCCCACGGCGCTCTTACCAACTCCAACAACAGAAAGTAAATGAATATTATAATGCGTTTTTAACTTCAGCATCATTTCCCTAACTATACTGCGACTGCAAGAGATGAGATGAGATTTAACTCTGTGTGTATTCAAAAGTCTGTATCTGAATGGGCTGTGGACGGAATATCCAAGGTTGCAACTAAAACTGTCTTTGATAAGTTGATTTTGAGGGTACCACAAGCTTTTCGCTGTTTTGACGGCTGCATGGCTTGAAATAACTTAGTGAGATCATCACGCCAGCGTTTTGGAAGTGAATGCGCTTGAATGTAGCGTGCTTAATAATTCAATGTATTTCATGTATACATGATGGAGGGGAGTTTATTTTTATTTCTCAAACTTCTCACAGGCATTCGAATATACTTGGCAAATAACGTAGTTGAATTATAATTTGTGTGAGGATTTGACACTAGAGGGATTAGAAGTTGAGCGGAATGGCGGAGGGCGCGGAGGGAAAGTTAGGGGAAATTGCATGGATCAATGATTGTAATCCCGTGATTAAGCCATGGTAGAGTTTATAATTGACTCATGTACAAATGCCTTAAGCTTCTGTGCTCACTGGACGTGTCCTTGGACGATTTTCTCATCTGCGCGACCGAATAAATTGAGGAAATCCTTCGACTTTGGACTCGAACTCGAATCGTGAGTCAATAGAATCAAGTTTGTCAGAACTGAACGGGTTTATGTCTTTGTAATTGTAGGTATGTGCATGAGCGTATAAGTGTGAGGTTAACGTTGTAGATGTTTGAACTGAGAAGTTATGGGTGAAATTCTTACCGAAACTCGACCGACAAAGTGAGTCCCTCCGCTGAATAAGACCGCCATAGTGGACTTTTAAAAACGCATCATTTAAAAATGTTTACCATCGGCTTGGGAAAATAAATTGAGATGTGTGAAGAGTGGGAATCAGACAGTGGGATCAAGGCTTTATTATGTCCATCCACGGACGTGCGTAACCAATTCATATTCTAAAGTGTGGAAATACACATACCGAGGGTGGTGTCGGTGGTGGTGATTCCAGCCGTGAGTCTGACACGAGCCCAAAAACAACATTCGGAAGGGGTGCATTAACTTAGAGCCTTTTGTACACAAAGACTACTCTAGTACGCTATTGTCGCTTGTCCACTTCATACTTTCTTTGCTGCGTAAGATTCAAGTATATATGTTACTCTACATCCGCCGTCTGCTTATTTTCAACGAGTACACATTTCAAAATTTCTACAGCTCGAGACACTTGAATAAATTCAATTGACATCAAATTTTTACATCGAATGTAATATTCGGCATGCAGTTCCATTGCAGTACTTAGTTGTACCTCAACTGATTTTCACAGCAACTGATACGTTCTGCCATAGGTTCCCCGGCTGCAACTTTTTCGGAAGCTGCCTTTTGCTAAATTTTCTTCAGCTATTCCAACTGGCCCATTGATACACGCAAGTCAGCAATTAAAATTAACGAGAATTCTGCATAGTGGCCTAACACACGTACATGTTGCCCAAAGTGCAGTATTTCCTGCTTCCCTCGAATTAAATTCTTTCTACTGAAAAGGACCCTCAGCTCGTATTTTTCACACAAATGGTCACTTAAATAGTCATCCTAAAATCCGACTATACACACATTTTCACCACTACCATGGCATTTCAAGCTGTGTAAATTTCACCTTGTAGCCCCACCCTAACAAACACAAGTCTACTGCTACAATACAGAGAAAATGTTCAAGTCTACGGCAGCGGATAGATGCTCTTTCTACTGGTTATTCTGCCCATAATAATCCTACC
>JAQIWI010003508.1:0-10048 GCA_034698825.1 Deuterosminthurus bicinctus
GCTTTTTATGCTGACTCGAGCCATCTTCGATCTACTTTAAAGAAAGACTTGCAGCAAATCTAAGGTCAGTTAGGTCTATAGCGCTGATGGAAGCTTACTTTAGAGAAATGAGCTCATTAGACAAAGTTGTGAAGGTGCATGTCCATTACTTGACATGCAATTAGTTAATTTCTATAAAGCCATTAGGCACTGTTTTACTGACATCATTCATTTATACATTCCCTGTCTTTACTTTCAAGTTTATTTATTTTTAAGTACTGAATTTTGGGATTACCTGGTCATCATTACAACTAGACGACAAATGACTTAATAATAGTTTGTTGTTACGAAATTAAAATTCCTTAGCCTTGCTTGTTGAATTCCAGCCAATTTTTGCCGAAACTCGTGGAAAAAATACAATTTCCCAGAAGCTTGTAGCTAATTAGTTTTCAGAACTGTTGACTTTAAAGATAAATAACATTAGCTGGCTGGCCAATGGTCATCATGAAATTTGGGAGTATAAAAGGAAGTCAAATTTTCTCAAAGTTATCATTCAGCAAGTACCTTTTGGACAAAAATTAACCAATTAAACATCATCATGGCCGTCGTAGCACTGGTAAGCAATAGTTTTTGACCAAGGCTTCTGGGCTATACCAGCAGTGTTGCTGAAATTTATGCATTAACTTTAAATTATATTTTTTTTGAAGGTGTTTGCGGCTTTAATAGCCCTGTCAGTTGCAGCTGTTCCTGGCCCTCTTCCAGCAGTTAAAGAATTGAACCACGGAGTAGAGTCTCAAATTCATGATAATGGCGTCCTGTCGGCCCCACAAATCAAAGCCTCCGTCTCCGATGTTGCGCAAATTTCATCTAAAGCTGACTTGAGACAAGCCAGATATTATGGCCGCGGGGGTGGATTCGGTGGAGGCGGCGGATTTGGTGGTGGTGGTGGATTCGGCGGTGGCGGCGGATTCGGAGGCGGATATGGAGGTGGATTTGGCGGCGGTGGTGGATTTGGTGGAGGTGGTGGATTCGGAGGCGGAGGTGGGTATGGACGTGGGGGTGGTTTCGGAGGTGGTTATGGTGGTGGCTTTGGACGTGGAGGCTTTGGACGTTGAAACGCTCCAAGACTAATCTTGTAATGAAGGTTGTTGCTTTTGCAATAAAAGCGATCAATTATTGGATCAATATTGTTTAAAGCTTTATTAAAATCGTTAAATATAATTCTAGTTAAGAACACTAGCCCAAACTTCACGGCACTGGCATTATCGTACTGTGTACCCATTAAAGTGGCAACAAGACTGACAGGCATTTTAAAAGTAGACATCAATAAATGAAAAATCAATCGGTTCTTATGGATGCACTTTTTTCTGACCCAGAAGGCTGGCATGAGTCACTCAAATATCCCCACGTTGTCGAGCGTGGAAGCAACGGCTGTGCGGAATAATTTTCTGGAAGTGAGTGATTGTGTGAGGGCGTGAATAGGATACGTCACCTCCCAGTCATCCCCATATCCTGGCAACCTTGAGCATGAGCCATCACTCGGCACAAACCGTAGTGGACGACGCAATAGGATGACGTCATCCTGGCCTGCGGCTGCGCCGTTCCCCAATCTTCACGAGATCTCCGCTACGGAGGACGACGTGGAGGTTTCGGACTAACTAACTTTGAAAACTATTGTAGCATTTAGACTTGTTTTAAGAGCATTTTTTAATGTTAGTATAGTACTGAAATAATAAATTGTATTTTCTTTGAGCATGCAATCATAGTGTTATAAAAAGTATAAAAGTTGATCCAGTGTTGTTCGGACTTGCGTTTACTTACCCAAAAGCTGTTTTCGGAAAGTGTTAGCAGACTCTTCAGATTAATGAAGCTCAAGAAAATCGTAGACAACGCCTTGGTCTGTTTGCTAAAAGCCTCTTAAATCATGTCCACCGTTCCTCCACCGTTTGTTGTATAAGAAAATGTTTTATCAACAAAATACAATTGAAAACAAACGCCACAAATGAAACTTTAACTACAAGCAGAAGCACAAACAAAGCGACCACTCAAAGCAACAACAAGAGTAGCAGCGCTAACAAACACTTTATTAGTCCAAACAACTGACAGAATCTTGGCTCTTTATGCCCACCGAGCAACAAGCTTTGTGGTCATTCCAAGTTTCTAATGCATTTGTAAATGAAAAATTTTCCTGCCAGTCTATATGTGCTCCTGAAGATTTAGACCAAAGTAAAAACGTCCAAATATGTCACATGTTAGCTCGAACTACCACCCAACATTCAGCTCAGAAGTTGATCCATTACTGAATATATCGCCCCTGATTGACCTCTACTCCGATTGCCTTACTCATGTAGTCGACACTGACGGCATATTTCAACTACCAGCTCACAACAGTCCGATCGTTCTATCACATAAGAACATTATTCTGAACTCTAGTCTCTCTTACCAAAAAAGTTTTGCCAAGATCAGGTATCCTCGATGTCTGCTAACAATAGCAGCCTTTTTCAACTCATGGGATTACAATTCAGAAACTGTTTTAAAGTACATCATTCCAACTAGCTACGATTTTCTGGGACCACCTGCCATTCCCACAAGAGACTTTGCAAGCATTTATCCACAAAGAGTCATAATTCTAACGATCCAAAGCTGGACTGTTACGCCTATAGTTGCGTCTTGGTTCATTCTATCAACATTCTTGGCCAATGTATATTCAGCTGTTTTAAGCTCTGATGCAACCCAATCTTTCTACTACCTGACAAATTATTCCGGATTTCTGCAACTACCTGAAGAAATACAAACTTATATTCTCGTAAACGAGACTTTTGTAAACAAGTATGAAGGACATGATGGGGTCAAAAGTTGCACCATGGATATTTTAAACACACACGACTTTTGTTCATTTCATAACAACATCCCAGCTGCCTGTGTCATCTTCTCGGCCATAATGACCGCTTTAGCCAAAACTGCAATGGCCTACGGAGGTATAAGTACCGACAGAATTGTAGTCCAAGATCCAAGGCTTGAAAAGGAAAGGTTGTCGCATCGGAAATTACCTGCAGATTCAATATTCCTATGTGCGAACACAGAATGCCTTAGCCGAGTCCTTCTTGAGAGAAACCAGAGAAACCGATGGCGTTTCTGATAAGTGACTATGACTTTCAAAAGTACTGGAAGCTGTTTGTTCAAGTGATGGATAGTTATCCGAGTGTCAAGGTAGCAAACAACTTTGACACCGACGATTCATTTCTCTCAGAACCTGTTACGTCCCAGTTTACGAGCGGAATCCACCCTCAGTTCAAGGGTTCGGTTGTTCAACGCATGAAAGTTCTGTTGAGCTCAGGAATTTATGGTTCGTGGGAGAAACGGAACGCTATTAAGTTCATCAATAGTGGCGTACTGCAAGGCACAAAGAAGCTCTGTGAGAACAAATTCGACCCTTTGTCATTTGACAATTCTGGAACATTGTAGATTTTTCAAGCTCAGCCATTGACTTGGTTGGTAGCTTCAATGGTCCTTGGCTGTGAAGTGCTTCTTCCAGTGTTTACTTCTTGGTTGTGGAATTTGCTGTCGTTCAGTACGAAATACTTAGATGGACATGCGAACTAGGCATTCAACAGTTGTATTTTACTTAATCCGAACAAAATCTGTTTCAAAGTCGGCGTCTCACGAAGCTGTTATCAATCAACACTTCTGGCCAATGTTTATTCCGCCATTTTTAACTCATTCGACACCCAGCCGTTCTACTACCTGACAAATTATACCTGCTTCCTTCAGCTACCCACTGGAATACAAACCTAATATTCTGGTAAATGAGTCTTACATGAGACAATACAAAACACACGGTCCTGCCGAACTTTGCACCGTCGATATTATACTACATTTGCTTCGTTGTAAGCTTCAGGGGTACTCATTTGTGAGGTCTTTCTTTCGGCATTTGCTACTTAATTATTTCGTTATCTTGCTGGAACGCGAGACTAGCGATAAACAAATTCACAGTTCTTAATCACTTCCGGTTTTTCTTGAATGAACTGATTACAAATTATTTTAGTAGCTATGGACAAAGGGCTACCCCTCAAACCTTAGCCAACAAGTATTATAACGTAACGAAGACCTTGAATACGTGTTGAGGAATATTGCTTTCGAGATTTAATAAAAATTTTGACAGGATTATGAGTTTGAAATAATGGTTTAATTCAGTACCCTTTTTTTCCTCGGCAATACGCAAATAAGTGACATTTTATCTGTGTGCGTGGTCACCTTCAGCTTTGCTACTGTACCTACATATGAATTCTGTGGAAGCATTGCGTGTTGACTGGAAGACGTCAGTCGTAACACATTGTCGGAGGCTCTCGCAACAAAGATAATAAATTTTTACATGCCAAGTCAAATTAACTCAAATTAACTCCATAATGAGGAAAATCTATTCATCGGATTCAGATAGTTGTCTAAAGGCATTAAAATCCCTGAAACGTCACCGACATCGATGACATGACCATTACCTTGAGAGTTGAACTGTGCAACTTGCGAGAACATCAATCTAAGATAAAGTTTCCAAGCTAATTAGTTTTTAGTAATGCTGCTGTTAAAGGTACGGGGAAACTACTTGGGACGCCAATGATAATGAAAAAGTTAAGTATAAAATGAAGCAAAGTTTAGCAGTAAGTCATCATTCAGTAAGTAACTTCCCTTGATTTACTACAACAACAAACAAACAACCATGGCCATCGTACCATTGGTAAGCCTGCATTTTGAGCTAAGACTTTAAGCAAGTAAATTGTGTAAAGTCCTTGTAATATGAACTGAGGATCTGAATTAACTTTAAACTTGATTTGTTTTTGCAGATCTTTGCGGCTCTGCTGGCCGTCTCATTGGCTGCTCCTCATATGGACGCAGTCATAAATCAAGATATACATCACGAAGTTTACCCAATGGCTTATGGAGGCTCTTATTCTGTCGAATCTTTACCTACAACTAACATGAGACAAGGCAGACAATTTGGAGGCGGTTTTGGTGGCGGCGGTGGATTCGGAGGTGGCTTCGGAGGAGGACGTGGAGGTGGTTTTGGAGGCGGCGGTGGTTTCGGAGGCGGTTTCGGTGGCGGTCTCGGAGGAGGATTTGGAGGTGGCGGCGGTTTCGGAGGTGGCGGCGGTTTCGGAGGAGGTGGCGGTTTCGGAGGAGGTGGCGGTTTTGGAGGAGGCCGTGGAGGCGGTTTTGGAGGCGGAGGTGGATTCGGAGGTGGTTTCGGAGGGGGTCTTGGAGGCGGTTTTGGTGGCGGCGGCGGCTTCGGAGGTGGATTCGGAGGACGGCGTGGAGGTTTCGGTCGCTAAAACTTCCGCGATTACCATGACATTTCTAGCAAGCAATTCCGATGTAATGAATTGAGTAGCGTGTTGACATATGAGATTTGCACAACTGAATTTTTATACATTAAGCTTATGTAGCTATTCTGTAACTAATAAAATTTATTCTTTTTAGCATGCAATTATCATTTTCTTCTGTTTTTATTGCGTTCACGACGGAATTTCATGCGAGGTTAATTTTTTAAATGCACCGACTAATGGCCTTTGGTAACGTTGTTTACAACAACAGCGATAAGAGCCTCTAATCTTGTTTAGCTTTCAATTCAAGAAGACTTAAGACAATGCAGACAATTTGGTCGGGAATGATTCATTACAGGAAATTTGAGTGAGTTTTGAAGTATAGGAAGCCGCTTTTTCATGTAACAGGGTGGGCCAATAAAAGGTACACTTTCAATAATCGTGAGTAACTCCCGACATATTTTAAGGCTCTGGCACTTTCGAATACCGATTCTGAAACTTGAGTCTTGAAGTAATTTTGGTTCTAGCTCCGGGCAACGAAACGATCAATTTCAAATGCTGAGCTCCTTCATCTTTTAATTGTTCTCACACTTTGGAATACACAAAGGCAATGGAGCGTGAATAAAAACGAGTGATAAACTAACTTGAGCGCTCAAGCAATGACAAGTTGTGCAACTAGCCCATTCATTTGGTCACTTGGCATGTCAATGGCGGGTTGTGGAGGTTGACTGGTTGATCCACAAGCAAAACTGAACACGCTGAGCCTTGGGTTGTCTGAACTTTTTTTCTTCGCTACTGTACGTATAAAGGATGGACGTGTCTCTACTGCAGCATACAGATAGCTCATAGACTAAACACAGAAATATTTTTTCCTTCAAGCCCACGTTCGTTCATGAGTCATCTCCGGTACTCTCAGTATTTACTTTCGATAATCTTATCGTAGTCATCAGATGTCCCAATTGAGGATGCATCCAAAGTTCAACTTTGAGTGACTCGTTTCCCTTTTGATAGCTGAAGGAAAATGAACTGCAGGGATTAGATTAATTTTTATTGGAATAATTTATTAATATTATTTATTATTAGTTTGTGAACAGACTCTTACAGTGTGAAGCCCTAACTATGTGTAATGAAGAAGCGGGGCCACTTAATTGCAGTCGCAATTGTCGAGTCTCATGACTCACGGCAATATGTACACGTGACTGACAGTAGTTAATTTGTATTATAAACGATCAAAAGGTGAAAGTCATTACTCAGAATCCATCGATTGGATGAGAAAGTTTGCTGCATCAACTTCATTCTTCTCGTGTGTGAAGAAAGCTTTGACAACTTGATCTTCGGAGAATCCCAAACCTTTCAGCTGTGACAGTCAATTAAATCAATTAGACAAATTCTGGCATAATAAAACTCAGCTGGTGTGAGAGACACTTACACGTTCAACTGCAGCTCGATCTTCAGGCGTCATTGGAATTGCGGAGGTTCCTTGGCTTGGTCCACAACCTTCCTCACCTTCAGCTCCTTCACTTCCACCACCTGAGGCCGGTACAGATGTATCTTCATTTAATAGACGTTTAAACTCTTCCTGAAATTGTGAACATTCCAAATCATTCCTTACTCAGTCAGTATCGTCAATTACATTTTCTAATTCGTTTTCTTCGATGATTTCCTCATGCCACGTCTAAATAGAAACATATGTGACAAGTTTGCGTAATTATAAGTATTTTTTTTTACCGGATTTTCAGAAATAACTTGAAAGAGGTCTGGATAAGATTCATAAATTTGCTCCAAAAAGTAATTGAGTTGGTCAGGATTCTGCCGGGCGTCACGCGTTAGTTTAAATATAGGAAGCTTGCGGAGGAATTCAAGAGGGCTTTCCACACCAGTCAAACTTGCGGATGCCATTTAAGGAAAATTTAAGATGAAAAAATTACGGCGGTTGAGAACAAACTTAATGAGCAGGGACACACAACACAATGTGAACCAGCCTCTGGTTGCTACGTGATTTATAGGGCAGCTCTTAACTGTAGAATGTAATGTATTATTAGCATTATGGCCCTTGGCTATTTTAATGCTGAGTAATACGCTGAAGAATTAAAAAGTGAAGGGAGTCCCTTTGTCAGTGCAGTAGTGTATCAACACGTCAGGGGAAAGGCCACAAGGTATATCTATTTTTGATTTTAATTTATTTAAAAAAGCTGAGCCTATAATGGTTTCCTTACTTGTCAGCGCAAGGATTAAGTAATTGAAGTCAGAGTTATATAGAGACGCTTAGCTTTGATGCGGCAGTGTAATAATATACAAGAAGGACAGTGGGTGAGACTGTCAGTCTCCAAAGTGAAATGAACATTATTGGATGTCGCCTGGCTTTGTGTTGGACATGACATGAGTTTTTTTCCTTCCGTTATGTAAGCTACTGGCATGAATTTCACAGGCTTTAAAATTATTGAAGTATTTAATGAACCGATTAAAAATTATTGTAATAGCTATGGACAAAGGACTATCCCTCGAAGCACAGTCACCAAGTATTATATGACGTAACGAAGACCTAGAATACGTTTTGAGGATTATTGCTTTCGAGAGTTTAATAAAATTTTAGACTGATTATGAGTTCTAAATAATGGTTTAATTTAGTACCCACTTTTTTCCTCGGCATTTTATCTTAGTGCGTGACCGTCAGCTATGCTATGGGATGATCCACGCATGAGTCCTGTGCCAGCATTGCGTGTGAACTTAGAGACGTCATTCGTACACACTACTGTCGGACGGAGGCGAAGATAATAAATTTTTATATGCCAAGTCTTGTAATTAACCCCATAATGAGGAAAATCTATTCATCGGACTCAGATAGTTTTCTAAAGGCATTAAAATCCCTGAAACGTCATCGACATCGATGACATGACCATTAACTTGAAAGTTGAACTGTGTAACTTGCGAGAGCATCAATCCAAGATAACGTTTCCAAGCTAATTAGTTTTTAGTAATGCTGCTGTTAAAGGTACGGGGAAACTACTTCGGACGCCAATGATAATGAAAAAGTTAAGTATAAAATGAAGCAAAGTTTAGCAGTAAGTCATCATTCAGTAAGTAACTTCCCTTGATTTACTACAACAACAAACAAACAACCATGGCCATCGTACCATTGGTAAGCCTGCAGTTTGAGCTAAGACTTTAAGCAAGTACATTGTGCCAAGCCTTTGAAATACTAACGGAAGATCTGAATTTTTTTTTGCAGATCTTTACGGCTCTGCTGGCCGTTTCATTGGCTGCTCCTCCTATGGACGCAGGCATGTATCATGAACTACATCACGAAAATTACCCAATGGCTTACGGAGGCTCTTATTCTGTCGAATCGTTACCTACAACTAACATGAGACAAGGCAGACAATTTGGAGGCGGATTTGGAGGTGGCGGTGGATTTGGCGGTGGTTTTGGAGGTGGACGTGGAGGCGGTTTTGGAGGCGGCGGTGGTTTCGGAGGCGGCTTTGGTGGCGGTCTCGGAGGAGGATTCGGAGGTGGCGGCGGTTTCGGAGGAGGTGGCGGTTTCGGAGGAGGCCGTGGAGGTGGTTTTGGAGGCGGTGGTGGATTCGGAGGTGGATTCGGAGGGGGTCTTGGAGGCGGTTTTGGTGGCGGCGGCGGCTTCGGAGGTGGAGGTGGATTCGGAGGACGGCGTGGAGGCTTCGGTCGCTAAAACTTTCCCGATTACCATGACATTTCTAGCAAGCATTTCAGATGTAATGAAGTGAGTAGCGCGTTGAAATCTGAGATTTGCACAACTGAACTTTTAAACACTAAGCTTATGTATCTGTTCTGTTATTAATAAAATTTATTCTTTTTATCATGCAATTATCATTTGTTTCTGTTTTTATTGCATTCACGACTGAACTTCATGCAAGTTTAATTTTTCAAATGCACCGAGTAATGGCCCTTGGTGTCGTTGTAACAACAACAGCGATAAAAGCCTCTAATCTTGTTTAGCTGTCACCTCAAGAAGACTTAAGACAATGCAGACAATTTTGTCGGGAATGATTTATTAGAGGGAGCCTGCAAAGTTCATAACATTTTGAAAGTTTAGCATCTGTTGTGCACTGAATGTCGAATGTCTGAAAAAAATGGCAATTAGGACATAATTATTACCGTAATTGGTTTTACAAATTCGAGTTAAGCAGGGAACGAGTGTCATACCTCAATGATTTACATTGAGTACCACGCTAGTAATACGATAAACCACAGAACATGCACCTTACTAATGGTAAAATTGTTTTTCTGTAGCACAGCGCTTGCCAGCTCTTTCACTAATTGAAAAAGACATTGTAAGGGGAAAGCCTTATCCTATTCTAGTTCACCGGTGATCTAGCAAAATTGTACATTATCAGAACATCAGAAGCCCACCATGAATATTTCGCAACAAATGTACGAGCTTTTATGACGACCAGGTATTCACAAGTCACCTCCGCATTGTATCTTCCTAAGCAAAGGCTTGAGTGTGCGTGATTATTTGATAATGCTATCGCAACCCTTATATTACTTCTGAGCAAGCATTGCGTGCGGGCTTCCAGACGTCATTCTTACACGTTGTCGCAGGTTCTCGCAGCAAAGATAATCCATGTTAAGTCTTGGGATAAATCCCGTAATGAGGGAAATGGGAAATCTATCAATCGGCTTCAGACTTTTGTCTGACGGCATCAAAACCCACTGACGTTTTAATAAGAAAGTTGTAAGAAAGGCATTCTGTGATAAAAGTTCCCGGCTAATTAGTT
>JAQIWI010003509.1:0-10046 GCA_034698825.1 Deuterosminthurus bicinctus
TGCCGTGTGATGAATCATGCTTGAGGTAGCAAGGAAATGGGGAGGACTGGGAGGTGACGTCATCCTATTGCGTCGTAGACGTTGGCATGTGCCGGGTGATGACTCATGCTTGAGGTAGCAAGGTAATGGGGAGGACTGGGAGGTGATGTCATCCTGTTCCGTCGTAGACTTTGGCCTGTGCAGGGTGATGACTCAAGCACGAGGTAGCGAGGAAATGAGGACAGGAGGTGACGTCATCATATTGCGTCGTAGACTTTGGCATGTGCAGGGTGATGACTCAAGCACGAGGTAGCAAGGAAATGGGGAGGACTGAGAGATGAGGTCATCCTATTGCGTCGTAGACTTTGGCCTGTGCAGGGTGACGACTCATGCTCGAGATATGAAGGAAATGAGGAGGACTGGGAGGTGACGTCATCCTATTGCGTCGCAGACTTTGTTCTGTGCAGGGTGACGACTCATGCTCGAGGTATGCAGGAAATGAGGAGGACTGGGAGGTGATGTCATCCTATTGCGTCGTAGACTTTGGCCTGTGCAGGGTGATTTTATTTCCTAATTGTTAGGATTTGCATTACGTTTTTATTAGACTTGCCTCGAGGCCCGCGAAACTCGCGCTTCGTGATATTTTTCATTGAAATAATGACGGCTTTATTTTACAAAAATAGTGAATTTAAAGTATTTCGCAATTATTTATCTAATACTGAACGTTAACTGCAGGGGTCGTGACTCCAATCCAAGTCCACGTGAACAGTCGACAGTACGCGTATTCAGTATATGAGATCAGAGTTGTAATTTGACCCAAAAGTTTCTGTACTTTTATATGAAATTGATGACCTCATGAAAGCTTATGGGTATAAATAATTTGAAATATTCAAAATGTTGCGGAACAATGGCCCAGTTCCAACTTATCTGACAAAGTAATTTGGATTTCTGGCGACGGGCTCATAAAGAGAAAGCATGCAGAATCAGCAGGGGCTGTCTTAGCAATACTAGTGGAGTACTCAACAAATATTAAGGTTCTAGTGGATTGTGTGGGTCGCAAATGTTGCCAGGCTGGCTGCAGTAATAAAAGCACTTTTGTCCCTTTCGTGGCTTCTCACCGGGTAGGTCGCAACAATCTCCGTTTTTCTTACCGTTGCAGATCTATAATATTTTAATAATTTCCACAATCAAACTCTGCATTACTTTTAAGAACGCAATTATGTCGCATGTGGACAAGATTAGTATGTTTACATAAGCGTCGTCGTCGCCACCGGCATCTGCCGTAGAAAAGAGAGAAGTCACCATTAGTGCTGCTAACCTGTTGAGCATTAAAAAAAATTGGAAACACAATCCAAAAAATTAATCTTGTATAGTACAGATAAACTACAAAAAATTCAGTTCCTTACAAGATGAACAGAGTCCTCATAATGTTTTCAGTTTAAAAGATTTGAACCAGCACGATGGATGTAGACTTTGATGTAAAGTGTAGATCGACTTAAGACTCTTGAAAACTTATTTAACTGGGCTCTGCAGAGCCTTCAATGAAACAATGAACATTTCATTGAATTGCTACATCCTTGTTTATTTCTCCTGTTCAGCGAGCTCAATGAGGAAGTAAGCGCAATTTCGGTAGCCGGGCTCATCCATGCGGTTAACTAGAACTCCAGTCTCATTCTCATATGACGTGTTGTAATTATGAGTTGATTTAAGTGAGGTTGCTACAATGGCCAAACTCGTAAACTCGACTTAAAAAGCAAGCTCCTCTAAAATCAATTCCCCTCATTGTCGTCCACTTAGAAAGAATGGCGGAAAGTCTTTCACTGAAAAGTTAAATGGCAAAGACAGAGACAGGCACGGGGATTAGTGCGTGAGAACAATAGCGTGTCGTAAAATCCTTTCTCCATCCCAGGTTTATAGTCACTTTGAACTAAACTTCTCAGAAGTCGGTATTGTAATGTAATGTAAAGGTTTTAATGTCAGAAACCACTCAGTGCAAGCACTGTTTTCCAAGGAGATGGCAAGAAAAATTGACGGTGAGAAAAATTTACGCCAAAATTTACTGTGAAATGAGTGACATTTGACTGTGAATTTGTGGTCGTAGGTTCTGGAATAAATCTCTTCAATGCTGCAAACGTGTGTGAGACAATGATCGTGTGAAGGACATGCCGCGCGGAATCCTTGAACACCAGACGTGGAATTTAATTCCAATCGAAGCTGAGTAACTGGAGGCCAATACGATCTTGGGCCCATTGATCAATTTACACCATAGTGGTTGAGACTTATCGTGGTCGTATGGAACATTAATGAAACCAAACAATATAGAAAAATGTGATGGCAGCCTTGAACTGGTTCTGCCAAAAGAGAATATCTTGCTGCTACTTTGGAGTATTTAAGAATGAAAGTGTCTCCCTAAGTTCCAAATGGCAGAGATTATTTCTAGGGAATCAAGATCAACGAATTGTTTTGTTACGTCCTAGTCTTTCTGGACATTGTCCAAAAACAAGCGGTGTCCACTACTGCACTTCGGAATAATCACACGCAAGCTGCATCCACTGCTTCTTGAATTTTGAATTGAACTTGCACGACAAAAGTCAAATCAGACATATAAAAGTGTGTTAAGGGTTGTTCAAGTAGTAAGAATGATAAATAAATTGAAGGCTACTTATTAGTAACGCACGTCTGACTTGATTGAAAATCAATACAGGAGATGGTTGCTTATAACTTTATTGTAGGCTCTTAGTCTTAGTACTTGAGGCGTTCCGAACATGCCTGAGAATGTAGACGGCCGGATACGCGTAAAATCAAATTTCGCGCTGCTTGCTAAATCGCTGATTACAAGTTCTTTGAAGAGTAAGACTAGCGAAATTGGCAATGACGCAGTGATGGCTTTCGGGAATGAACAAAGTTCTGAGCAGTGATGTATAGTATGGCCGATATGCTCATAGTGGTAAATATTACCACTTACTTGTGGTAAGTACACACTGTTACTACTTCTCAAGTAGCTAAATTAATTTAAGAACCACCGGGCATTCGCTAGTACTATTTCTAAATATTTTAGGGGATCTTCTGCTTCTGCTAGTACTTGTGAAAGGTAGCATTTTCCCCAAATTTTTGAGAAAAGCGGGCATTTTGCGCACTTAATTTTTTTTAACTGACTGAAAAGCTCATATATTCGCTGAAACTACCCACAAACGTGTCAAGAATACAAAAGAGCTCAGCACCAAGCCTAATGTGAACATCAAAAGGGCACAGAGAAAGTAATACATCTAGCTTGCTGGTACTGTAAAAGTATAGTTTAGTACAAATGGACATTTTGCTGAGATAGCTGAAGATAATCAGAATACTTGAAGGGTGTTTAACATTCCAGCTACATAAATCCAACCTAAATAAGTTCTCCAAATGGTTGCTGCCTCTGGCTCTTTGCTCACCTCCGTCGCCTCGGCAGTTCATGCGTTTTTATTTTTAAAAATTAAGTCAGAAAATTTAACAGGCAAATAAACTCAAAGCTACATAAACTTCAAAGAATAAGTATCTTTGTTGTAACATATTTTAAAATTCAAATTCAATTCGTACCAACTTTTTACGTGTGTTACATGTATGTCCAGTACATAGCCAAACGAGCAGGAATTAGATTAGAGCGGTAATTCGAATCTTGACCATGGAGTTGAATTCATCTCCTTGACATCTATTCATTGCAAATCATGGAGATTATCTGTGACACAAATCAAGCCAAAAATAGCCAGAAGTGTCAGGTACCCAGACACAATCCAATTAAACATCAATGGATACAATAAACAAGATAATTCCTACTCCCAAATTGGAAAATGAGTGCACAATTGAACAAATTCTCATTGACAAAATTCCTGGAATTATTTTCATCCTTCGCCAACATCTTTAGTCAGTCCTACCGGCTGTACTAAATATTGCCTTTGCCTTTTCATCCACGTTGTTACTTGAGTGGGAATCTTTACATTTCAGCATATCCTATTAATCTCATGGAGCCATTTTGATTTTCTTCCAAGTTCCAGTTCTGCATTACATTTCATGAAGCTACTATGCTTATAGAAGACATGGAACGTGTGGAGAAGATGGAGAATGTAGAGGAGATGAAAATGGTAAATGCTAATCACTCAGAGGAAAATGAAGAGGACCCCTCGGAGTATGATGCTGATTATGATGTCTTATTCCCACTACTTGCAACGAAGTACTGCACAGTCCTTATATCGCCCACCTTCAACAAGTAGAATTTGAAATAAAACTTTTTAAACGCTTGAAGTTGAATATCGAATCTTGACATCAATAGTTCCCTCGGGTGTTTTTACAAAGTTACCCTTTCAACTGCCTTGCGGCGTTGTAAGTCAATGCCGTTAGACTCTTGCAAATGTAGAAGCATTGACTTTCATGGTGGCAGTGGTAAAACATAGCAAATTTGGCTCCTACAAATAAAGAAGACATTATTAATTATAATAAATAATAATGAACAAATAAAAAATCCAACCAAAATATGCAGAAGTGTCAGGTTGCCATACAAAATCCCATTAATTATCAATGGATACAATAAACAAGATAATTCCTACTCCCAAATTGGAAAATGAGTACACAATTGAACAAATTCTCATTGACAAAATTCCTGGCATTATTTTCATCCTTCGCCAACATCTTTAGTCAGTCCTACCAGCTGTACTAAATATTGCCTTTGCCTTTTCATCCACGTTGTTACTTGAGTGGGAATCTTTATATTTCAGCACGTCCTGTTGATCTCATACAGCCATTTTGATTTTCTTCCAAGTTCCAGTTCTTCATTACATTTCATGAAGCTATTATGCTTTTTATTGGCTGTAAAGCTCACAAATGATTTTTTGGCTCATTTTATGCCAATTCCATGGAAGTATTCTTTTGGGGGAACGAATTAGGCATTGCAAGCTTCGGCAGGTGCAGGTGAAATGAATTCGAATAGCAACTTCTGAAGTGTGTCACAATTCTCACATGAAAATATTTTTTAGAACAACTTTACTCGTCCTGCATTCATTTCTACTGGAAGCCGAAATGGACATCATGCCAAAAACTATCAGTCGGTGAGAATACGCACAATTTATTATTAATTTTGGAGGAATTAATCGAACTTCTTTGTAACTACAGGATCCGTCTGACACAAAGAATGATGACAGTTTCCCCCGTTTGCCTTCATGAAAATCTCAGAAATAAATATCGACACAGGCTCGAGTGCTTTAAAACGTTTGATTGAAATTCATGTCATGTCGAAACAAACCCCGTATGTAGATCCTACTTCCTGGCTGGATGGCGACCCCACAAAAAATATAGCTGTCATCTTTACGGAAAAGGATACCTTTCAAAGAAAAAAAGTAGGAATCAAGAAATAGTTGAAGACCACCTAGTAGACGAAATACACACAGAAGCCGCACAGTACTATTCGGATCTCCATACAGCGCGTAGTCAATAACGTTAAATTTAAAAAAAAAAAAAACTTTTTTGAATCAGCGTTATTTGAAATTTTGGATCTCCTCTTGAGGTCACCTTTTAAATGCATAGATCCGTTTTCCAAACTCTCAGCTTTCGTCCGGTGTGCTCCACAAGTCTCTACGATCAGTATTTTGGGAGATATAGTCGTCAAAAGTTTTGCAACTGCCGTGAAAAGCCCATTCCTGTAAGCTCCATGTTGAAACCAAACTTTTTTCTTTGAGCTCAAATATCTCAGCCAATTGTTGACCGATTTTGACGATTGTTTGATCAAACAATTACCCCAAGACTCTTGTTTCAGAATTGGTATTCAAATTTCTTGTAGCTCGCGAATGTCCGAAGTTATTCACAAAACAAAGTGTATACCTTAAGTTGGGCCACCCTGCATACTGTATCCCCGGGTAAAGTTTTTTTGGATTCGATGGAGCTGTTTCCGGGAAAATCGAGGTCAAAGGTCACGTACTCAAGTAAACAAACTTGGTCAGTTGAAAACCGATTCCGGAGTTTTCGACCAAGAGAAAAATTGTGGTGCGGTCAGTCATTTTATTGCGCAACTCCTTTCCGAGATAAGTAGGGGTCGAAGTTCAGTTACCTAGTACGTTGCTCCGGGGGGGGGTCAAAGTTTCGTCAAATGGAGACGACCATATTTTTCTAGGCCCCGAAAACCCCATGTTTTTAAGGTCAATTTCGACGTGTCATTTCAGGTCACGAGGTCAAAGCGGTAGTTTCAGCGAAAACCCCAGTTTGCGTCAATTGAAAAAATCTCACAAATTGTGTCCGTATACCTCAAGACATAATGCACAAAACTAAAAATTTTTCCGTGGTCGAAAACCCCTGAATCAGTTTGAAATCATTGACCCCTGAATCAGTTTGAAATCATTGACCCC
The DNA here is from genome assembly GCA_034698825.1 of Deuterosminthurus bicinctus. NCBI lineage: Eukaryota > Metazoa > Arthropoda > Collembola > Symphypleona > Bourletiellidae > Deuterosminthurus > Deuterosminthurus bicinctus. The sequence continues at coordinate 6,345 of JAQIWI010003509.1, forward strand.
TGAATCAGATTGACTTTTTTTGTCGTCCAAGTTAGTAATATTTTATATTATTTTGTTTCATTCTTATATTCTACGTAAAATATCGTATAAGTTAGCCTTTGAGCTATCTAGTGGCCATGGCCACAAGCTAGAAGAGTGCACTGACGGCTCCTTCGAATTTAGTTCCCAGACGATGTTCGTGGTTACTGTACGACATGCCAAATGCCATGCAGACGATCATCTCACACACGTCTATGCAAGCGGCCAAAGCCATTTTAAAACCTAAGACCACAATTTCAAAGTGATTTGTCATCAATTTTTTCATCCAGTTTTTCATTGTGCTGTTTAGGCGGTTCACGTTGTTCCAGCACTCTACCACACTACTACAGATAGATGCTTTCTGTAGCAAATGCTGTTGAGAAATGAAGCCAAAAGCGACCTTATTACTGCGATGAACGAGTTTAATGACTCACTATTGTTCTGTCATACTTTACTCCGTACCTGTCTCTTGAACATCAGGCCAAGTGGAGACAAAGCTGAGCCTCCGTTAAGGTATAAGTTCCCGTCAAGCGGAACATCACAATATTGCATTCAAATTAAAAGTCAATACTCAGTGAATTTCACGATTCTAAAACAATGGAGTCTTCCAATGAAAAGCTAAATGGCAACGAAAGAGAACAACAGCGTGTCGTAAAATCCTTCCTCCATCCCGGGTTTATAGCCACTTTGGACTTAACTTCTCAGCAGTCGGTATTGTAATGTAAAGGCTTTAATAACAGAAACCACTCAGTGCAAGCACTGTTTTCCAGGGAGATGACAAGAAAAATTGACGGTGAGAAAAATTTACGTCAAAATTCAATATGAAACGAGTGACATTTAAATGTGAGTTTGTGGTCGTAGGTACTGGAATAAATCTCTTCAATGCTGCGAACGTGTGTAAGACGATGATCTCCTGGAGGGCATGCCGCGTGGAAACCTTTAACACCAGACGTGGAATTGAATTCGAAGGAGCCAGCATATTGCACTCTTCAAGCTTATGGTCTTTCAAAATAACGACTTGCGAGAGCTCCTGTGTGTCAGTTGCTTCAAATCGTAAAGGTGACATGCCAATGCCATTGACGGGTATGCGAGAGGATGACTTGCTTGATGATACAAAGAAGCTGAGAAGCTGGAGGCCAATATGATCTTGTGCCCATTGATAAATTTACACCGTAGTGGTTGAGACTTATCGTGGTAGTATGGAAGAATAATGAAACCGAATAATATAGAAAAATGTGATGGCAGCAATGTGTCAATTAATGAACCAAGAGTCTTGAACTGATTCTGCAAAAAGAGAATATAATATATTACTGCTACTTTGGAGTGCTTAAGAATGAAAGTGTCGCCCAGAATCCAAATCGGCAGAGATTATTTCTAGAGAATCCAGATCAGCGACTTTCCCTTCCAACTCGAACTGGCTTTTCCCCAAAACCAAGCGGTGTCCACTATTCACTTTATCGCGTTGCTTGCCTCACCGACGACTCACCCGTGCAGTTTAGTACGGACACGAAAGTCCAAACTGCAAGACGAATACTGGTGTTAATTTTAACGGAATATAATAGTGATGAGTTGAGTAAGCAAAGACAAAGGCAAACAAAGTAGAATAAATAAATCTTTCAGAATACAAAAAACATTTGAGCTTCTGGAGCAATCGCTCTTGTTGACCGAATGAAAATGGCTCTGAAATCAAAACGAAAGCATACAATCTCCAACGGATTAGTAGTAAATTCTTTTCGTGGAGTGACTTGTTGAGAGAGTTGTTAATATTAAGCTTAGCACGTCAAGTGAACTAAATTCTTGACTGCAAAAATAAATCTTGATTGATTCCTCTAGTTTGTCTTTGAGAATACTTACTTGCATTGAACTTGCACTGATCCTTAATTTTGAATTGGAAGACGTTTGGGTAAAAACTCGTCATTATTTAACACTCAGAATCAGTCCAGCTATCTTTTTACCAAAAGATATTGGCTAAAATTAGTTGACGAAGATTAACAAATAATAATATTTATTACACTGATTCAACTTAACGTTCTTACAATGGGCATTAATATTATCATAGGAATTTCACATACAGTTCATTACAATAGTTCATTTACATTAATGCCAATCAGCCTATAAGTGGATCTTCAACCCCCTTCAACATTTTTGCTAATGGCGAATTATTCAGGCCGATCAACAAAATTCAGCCTCTGTAGCGTTAGCTCAAAGCAAACTGAATGCATCGTCATTTAAATTTGAACTATGAAACGGCGTTCTACTAGACATCGAATGTTTAGGAGCAGGAGGGAACTTCTCCCAACCAACTAGGATGCGATTGCAAATTAACCATGAAAAAGTAGTTATGATTACATTGTCCTGAATCTGCATCAAGTATGAAATGATCATGCCCTCCTCAAAATACATGAAAATTCCCATGCGAATGCCAATCGGTCGTCATCGAAATGTTCTTCCTGTTGGACAATATTTGATTCTCTTTTCCCGTCTCATTTCTAGCAAGGCGCATGCTGTTATCGTATCTTCCACTTCTTTTAAGTATCCAATAGAATTAGTGAGCATTTCTTCTGCATACTTCATCAGGGTAGCTCCACCAATTGTACCAACCGCTCCAAATATTATGAATACTGGGATTAATGCAGGTTTTGGAAAGCCTATTGCAATATCCATCTTCACTAATGTTATGATGCCAAAAACTGAGAACATCAAAGCTGCAAGGGTCCCAATAGGAGCTGCAAAACTAACCCAACAATTATAATGCAGTGAGAATGATTTCCAGTTGCGCATGTAACTTAATTTTTTCCCTCCAGCTTATTTCTTCTGGGCTCAAGGACCTGTAAAAACACTTGTTAATACAACCTTCTAAAGCAATTAATTACGACGAAATATTCACCTGATATTTTATAGCAGAGTCGTACATCCTATTATCCCTTCGCCCATAAGAAGCATAAAAGTGATCATCACCCAAATCAAGTAGTTCACATGAAGCCATTGTACTACTTGACAAATCCAGTAAAGTGCAATCCGAAACATGTCGTCACTTGGTATGCCACAATATGGTCCAGAGATGTGGTACGCCAAGAATGAAGGGGTATCCTTAGGAGTAATGAGTATGGGTATCGAGAGAATTGGAGCCAGGAAAGTAGCTGAACTCAAACGGGCCAGCATTAGAACCGTTGCCCACTGGATGTCGACGAGCTCGAAAATATGCTTCTCATTGAAATACTCTCCTGAAATCACAATGAAAACAAATGCATTTAAAAGTACAAAGCAAATACAAGTAGGCCATACGTGTAGCTAAACTCATGACATCTCCAAGGGCATTGTAGATGAGTGCAATATCGCTTGAATTTCTCAAAAATTTGTAGCAGAATATAGCCGGTAGAGCGAGTATTTGAACAGTCAGAACCCAAAGCAGACAATCTGCAGTGAGGTTCCCTTCTACCGTCAATTTTAACTTGCTTGACAGAGCAAGCAGAGCAAAAACGACTGCTCGGAGAACCATGTCGGTGTACATGACATTGATAAACCATTTTCTCAGTCCCTTAACTGGAACAAATTTTATGTATCCATTTTCAAGCTTCACAACTCTGTAAGAGAGAGCACTGACTGTTGTGAATCCACCAGCAGACTACGATGCCTCGTTCTTTATTGCATTTTTGCCAAACTTCTCTGCATTTGTCTCGAGTT
>JAQIWI010003510.1:0-10042 GCA_034698825.1 Deuterosminthurus bicinctus
TGATCGAGGTGAACCGCCAAAAATTCAAGTACCTTGGCAGCCCTGCACTGCACCACACAAACCCCTTTCAGAATATCCGCAAAAATCTAAATTCATACCAAAATTAGTTTGACACAAATTAGTAACGCATTGACCTTGAGTGACACAAAGAGGGAAGGGATCAAGCCACAAACAAAATTAACATGCAGTTGGAAAGAAGAAAAAGGTCACACGTCACCGTTGTAGGCATTTGAAGAGGAAAGAGCAACACTTTAAAGCTTTTTTGCAAAACCATAGGACTCGATTGTCGTTGCCACAACCACAACTCTGAAATAAAGTCGAAGGGCAGTGAAGAAAACTCCACCAATTTAGTCTCCCAATTACGTTACGTAGAACTGATAAATTTTAGCCATCTTAACCACTACGCATCGCTTGCAAGAAAATTGATGGAAGGACCGACAGGCAAGGATATTTGAGATATATGGATCCACCACCGATTCGCTTGCTATTGTGTTCTGAAATTTTAATTAAATAAATAAACGATTCAATAATTTGAAATTAATAAAACACATTAAAAAACACAAACAAAAAAAATTAATAAAAAAATTCAAAAAAATAAATTTAATAAAAAATTTAATTAATAAAAAATAAAATTCAAAAAAAACAAATTAATAAAAAATTAAACTCAAATAATTTAAATTAATCAAAAATAATGAAAACTTTATTTTAATTAAAAATAATACAAAATTAATTTCAAATAAAAATAGTAAAAATTAATTTCAAATAAAACTAATACAAATTTAATTTTTATTAAAATCGATTTTTTTGATGCTTTTATTAATTTTATACCTGAAGAAAATTCTGCGTCTGGCGAATAATTGTGGGCTGTGTTAATTCCAGAGGATCGCCAAAACAATGAAGCATAAGAAACCAAGTCTGAACGGCACCATCATCGGCGCTCATTTTCTTCGCAATAAAATTGGTTGCATCATTTAAATTAATTTGACGGATCAAATTTAACGTACTCCATGCCATTCAGCGGCGGCGGAACGACCAAAGTGATATGGGTTGAATGTCAACATTAAGAACTCTGTGCGGTGAGCAAAAAATTAATTCGGCCCCAATGATCAAACAAATTAGAGCGATGTCACCAGCAGCACCAAAAATCTCTCAAAGTCTCCCAAAAAGTGAGGGTTGTGAAGCTTTTGTAGCAAGCCAGGAGCCACAAATTTCAAAGAGAACACTTATTACATACAGGGCAATCGATAAACCAATTCCCGAATAGTAATATGGATGCATGTTATATTTTGATGATGATGCATTAGTACTTGGAATGTTGAAACGCTATGGAGCGTTGAAGGAAGAAAATTATCAGATGGAATCCTTGATAATTTATTAGTTGGTTCAACAAGATAAAATGTACATTTCAATTCGAGTTTCTACAAGAATTTTGATATTTCCTCCTGATATTTTCATCACACATGATGATGATGATGACGATTTACAGTAAAAAGATCTGAATTTGCCCCCCAAAAACTCTCTGAACATTACACAAGTCAAAGAAGCTTTTCTCCTCCATCAATATAGTAGCAAATGTTGTACAAGTTAAAATACATGAACACACGACATAACGATAAGCGTTGGATAAATAATGACGGTGTAGTGTAGTAGTAATTATTTTGGTTTACAAAGTTGTGAAAAATTAGCGCTGGAAGCGAACCAACTGTAAGGATAAATGACTATAACAAAAGCAGAACAAATAATTGAGAAAACTTGACGTTATTATAACGACGACAACAGTTGACCGGGAATAAAACAACTACAATATTATTATTATATACGTACTAAAAGCAGAGAAAATAATAACAAAAGCCCCACAGTCAAATAACATCTTAGCGCTTCGGAATAATTACAACTTTAGCCATTTAATGTATTCAACTACACAGATTATGAGGATTGTAGCACATTGTTGATGGTGTGATAAAATTTATAAATATTACAACTGTTCATTCCACATTGCACCGTAGCACCACACATAATAATAATAATGATGATAATAATAATAATAATTACTTCCAGCTAATCAAAGTCAGTTGCTTCCTTAACAATAATTATTTTCACTCCGACTAAGTAAGTACTCTTATTATTGTTTCCCATAAAACTCCATGGAACAATCATGATCCTAACTGACCTCTAAGGTCGTCACATCCTCAGCCAACAGATCAATCAATCAATCAAACAAGTCAACTACATTTTCTGGCTACATTCACAACACTCTCTCTACTCTCACATGATCTCTTTTTTCATTCGTCAATAGTATAAATAATTTGGCATAATAATTTGAAAAGTGGAAACAAGTATATGACTGACTGTCTTTTTGTAATAAAAAATAAATAACAGACGAATTGGCTCAGAGACATTCCCGAGCCAGGTTTATCCAGCGGGGACTTTCACTCTCATATCTCATCTTGTCTCTATAGCAACCATACAAGCGAACCAGATCACCACAATAAGTATCACCTGGTTATCTTGACCATACTGTATACTGGTTGACGTCGTGGACAATCAGCTCCTCAAGTTCTATGGTGATGAGCGACGACTGTAATCTTTGCATGTTGATTGGCACAACCAGAAAGGATTATTCCAAGCATTATTAGTTGTTTTTTTAGAATTATTACAACAACAGGATTGCAACTTTGTCTGACTCAATATTCCTAATGCTCTATACCTTTCTTATATTCTAATATAATGATTATTATTAATAATTATTAATTACTTACATACACTCACGTCAATTTGGCATACAGCAACAAGCCCAAATGCCTCTGACTCACAACTTGGGGCTACCAGTATAGTAGAAGACATAATGGGAGGGTAGGGCCAAACATTTTAACATTCTCATCGTATTTCCTTAAATTTATTGACTGTACAATATTTTCCAGTTTGATTATCAAATTCGTATACAATCCTCCTATGCCGTCAACTTTGACTTTAGTCTCCAAACTTGATCCTTCTCACAGTCAATAATGACTCCATTTAAATACACACAAATCTTGGCTTGTCCAATTCCTTGAATTTTCCAATACTTTTTTATGTCTCCATCATCCGGCCCGGCCAATAAATCGAGCACAAACAGGCGTAAAGTATTTGATATGGAATTCTTGAGTAGGGGAAAAAGTATTTTGGATTTGTGTTCCATGATGATTCTTGATTTAGGAATTATTTTCAAGTATCCAACTTCTGCCAGCGTTAAAGGGAAATCAATACGGCTGCGCTCATTTCAAGAGTTTGTAGGCTGAAGAAAGTGACCTTGAAGAGCTGTGGACAGTCTTGGTAGAAGTGTTGACCAGCTTAAGCATGAATTATTCGCAGTTGAGATCCTACATTCAAAAAAGTTGCTTTAGTCACTGTGACATATCTTTTGACGTATTCCATATTTTAATTAATATGTACGCATATTTAACTGAAAAAAAAATAAAGAATTACCAGACTCATCCAACTCTTTGGGACTGTAATCTTGACAACTGGCATCACTCAAGTCAACTGGGACGGAGCCCACAGTGCTGGATCCCATCTCCTCACTCAGCGCATCATCCGAAATCTTGTGAACCAATTTCATGTGGCGCACCACGTTACCCTTATACGACGAAGTGTAATTACAAAGAACGCAAGAATGAGCCCGATTGTTGTTGTCTAGCTTCGCATCCGCCCCAGCAGCGCCATCACTATAAACTTCAGCCACGGTAGGGGACATTTGGCTGACAGCAGCTGAGCGCAACAAGACTTTCTCACAAGAATCCGCATCCGCATCGTTCACAATCTCTCGACTGTGTCTATCATCCACGACATTAGCAATCCTGGAGCTGGGAGAAACAGCCAAAGAAGAGTTGACGACACTTTGAACAATCGGAGAGTTGCTTTGGGATTCATTTTCGTTGTTCGCAGAGATACAAGCGATGTAGTCCCCTTCCTGTAGATCCGAAGCTCTTTTGTCAAAGTGCATCCGAATGTGAGTTCTCATACCTCGCAACGTGTTCCCACGGTAGCCGCAAAGGAGACACTTAAAGGCTCGAATCCCGGCGTGAGTCTCCACGTGCTTTTGCGCAGCGCTCACCGTCGGGCTGTAGATGTCACAGCAGGGACATTTCCACCCGCTGCTGGTCGAGGATGAAAGCGCTCCAGAAGAGTTGGAAACCCTTTTCCCTGTGCAGATCTGACTATGAAGAGCCCCTTGGTCCTCAGGAAGCGTTAAGCGGCATTTGGGACATTTTATGAAACCCTTGTCGTTGATTTCAGCCTTGACAACATGCTCTACGGCCACATCCGAGGGCCCTCTGGTGGTGGTGGTGCCCTCACGGCAGTAATAAGTCTGATGAGTGTGAAGTGTGTCGATAGAGCTGAAGCTAATTCCACAACGTACACACGGGTGTGCCTGCTGATGATGATGATTCTGACGGTCCCCTTCACTCTTGATACTTGAGGGGCTCGCTGTTGGTGAAACGGTAAGGGAGGATGGTGACTTGGATTTGCCCACAAAATTTACACCATTCTCTCTACTGTTATCTGGCGATGCTAGTGGATGACTTCGTATAGAGCTGATGGATGATCTTGAGCCCTTTTTCTTGATTTCGGGGGAACTCATCGAGTCCTCCAGTTCACCACGAGACACACTGGATGTACCATTGAACCCCTCAGCTTCATCCTTGACGCTGTTGGACCTCTGTGCAGTTGTAGCAGTTGTGGCATTATTTAAGCGAGCAGCGCAGTAGTGTTCTTTGTGCACTACGTAATTCTCATACTTGTAGAAGGCAATGTCACATTCGATACATTTTGACACGCCTCTTTTGGCTGCAGGCGACGTTCCAGATGCCCCTGCTGTGGCAGGTTGTCGCTGTTGTAGAGATCCTTGTTGGGGATGTTGCTGCTGAGTCTGTTGAACTTGCTGCTGAAGGGAATGTTGAAGACTAGCGAGGTAAGCGGGGTCAAGAAAGCGAAGTGCGAGTTCAGGGCTGAGCGCACTCAAAAATGAAGGGTTCAAAGGACCAGATGGCTGTGAGATCAACAAGCCTGGATTTAGCTTGGCTAAACTTTGTTGCATTTCTGGTGGGGATGATGACAAGAGCAAGTCGGCCAGACTGAGACCATTTGCACGAGTAAGGATGGCTCCTCCGGGGAGCTGAGTTGCGATGGGACTCATCTTCTCTTGTCCATTGCTTCCGTTCGGTGTCTTTGATTTGGCATCTGAATCCGACTGATCTCGCGTCATGATTGTTGATGATGCTGAGGAATGATGATACTTATGGGATCCGCTAGAGCTTCGTCCTTGGGAACTGATTGGACCGGGAGAGACTCGACTTAGTTTTCCATTTACTTTCGGTTCGCAAAGGGCTGGTGGGGTGGAGCAGGAACTACTGACAGATGCAGATGATGGTCGAGAGCCCCTTCTGTCACTTCCTGTTCCAGCTGATATTCGCTCAGGACTGTTGTTGATTAGTTGGTGACTCGTTGTGCCATCTCGCCGTTGACTTTCTGACTGAACTCCACGATTTTCCTTCTCGTCATCACCAGGAATTTCCCGCTTGACTGTAGCAGAATTACCGCTGCTTCGGAGTGTAAGATCAATGGCGGGTGCATAGTCGCTTTCCATGACTTCAGTTGGTTCCGGTTGACTCAGATCAGTGGAAGCGGGTTCTCCATCTGTAACTTCGCTGTCGCTGCTTCCACTTCTTGCTCCAGTTTGACTTGTAGGCTCAATGTTTCTATTTGCACAGATTTTCCGTATAATGTCCTTTGGATCGTTGAAAACGGTCGAGGGACTAGCACCACCGCCGGCAGTTTCGCTGGCTGTTCCGGTGTTTAGCTGAAGAGCCGAGTTAAATGGCGGGGGTGATGCAGAAGCTGCGGGGGTGGAGATGACCATGGGAGTGACGGTTGAGGGCAAGGACTTGACAACGCCGTTGGGCAAGACGACGAGGGCGTTTTGAGTGGGGAGGACGTTGCTGGGCAAAATTGTAGCGGCTTGGAGGAAACAATATGGCACGATTATCACGGGATTTGTTGGCAACATTACAAATGGTTGGTTGCTCATCGACTCTGGAATGGCTCCCGCATCGCCAGAATTGTTGTTGTTGAAGGAATTGTAACGCTGTTGACGATGATGACCAGTCTCTACTTTGTCTAGTGGAGTTTTCAGTCCAGACTCGGCTCCCGTCGGAACTGCAGTTCCAGCAGCAGCTGCTGTAGCCAACTGCTGGGCCTTGAGAACGTGACGGGTACTACAGTAATACTGCTTATGCACGCGGAACGTCTTGATGGAGGAGAATTGGATGTCACAGTCGGTGCAGTATCTTTCCAGGGCACTTGCTCCTCCATCTAATTTCACACTTCCGTCCCTACTCGCACCAGATTCTGCGGTCTCTTCAGTGATTGCGATGGGACCGGTAGAAGTGTTGGCAACTGGAATGCCCGCTTGAGGTCCGGAATGTATTCTCATGTGCCGATTCAGACTGACTTTCTTATCTGCGCTGTAGGAGCAATAGGAACACGGGTACAGCTTCCCCGTCTTCAAATTCTTGTTCAACTCCTCCGGCCCTTCTGTTCGAAGGGGATTTTCTCCATAATCGCAAGTGTCATCCCCAGAGCTCATTCTCTCTCGTTTTCGTACTGAACTCCCGCTTCCACTCCCACGGGAATCTCGGTCTGACTTGCTGTCACCTTCAACTGATTTCTTATCCGAATCTTTGCCTGAATACAAAACAAACTGGCTATGAGTCCCGTTTCCTTTTTAAAAACCTTCAAAATTCTTCCGTAAAATTCATACCATTGTCTTTCCTAAAGGAGCAATAGTAGGTCTGATGTGCTTCAAGGGTTCTGGCAGAGCTGAACTTGATACTGCAGGGCTCACAGAGGAACACCGAGCCTAAACAAACAATTCAAATTAGAAATAAGCAAGCCGACTTGGTAAACAGATGTGATTATTAATTGCAACAACTTACCACTGCGAGGTGCTTCAGCAATAGCTCCCGATTTTTCATTCCTCAAGGCAAAAGCTGCTGTGGGTTGCTGCTGACTCAACGTCTCTACAGTTGGATTGCAAGAGGCAGCTGCAGCAGCTGCTGCTGCTAGTTCGGGCGGTAGAATCGGAGGCATTAGAAAGAGTCTTGCTGCATCTGCAATATAAATCGAGACATGATTATTTAGTCTTGAACATTGTGAAGTAGCAGTGTCTGAAGCCACAGAAAGTGTCTAAATTCTGATTAAATATTCAATATAGTATGCAAATCTGCGCTGGAAAGTAAATACTCGTACCGCTTCGCATGGCAGGTGGGAGAAGATGCAAATAAGGATGAATGACGTCCTTCGGGGTCAATTGAGACGACGGAGTTGTGAGATCAGGTGAGCCCAGGAGCTCTGGGGTTTCGCTTCCTCGTCTCCCATCTTTCGTCTGTCGCTGCTGATCAGTTTGGGATGAATCATCCTCATTTTCCAAACTTAACGATGATTCAGTTGGACTATCTGGAGGTTCTTGCGGTGTAGATCTCCTCCTCGCAGCATTTCTACTCTTCTGCCAGGCTGTCAGCTCGTCTCTTCTCGATTGCTTGGATGAAGATGAAGGTGAATGGGATTCGGGAGAGTCTTGGTCTTTGAGATCTTCCTCTTTGATCTTCACGGCTGGTGGCGAGGATGAACCGGGTCGGTCTGGGGGATCTTGAGCGGGAGTTTGTTGAGAAACGGGATCCTCATTGTCCATCTTCTTCTCTGTGGCATCTGCAGGAGGATTCCGGCGCCCACTGCCATCTCCCGCCTCTTCTGAAGCCTCGTCCCCTGCAAAGAGAAATAAAGAAAGGTCAGAAGATGGTGGAGACATTTTCGTTTCTATGAAGTTGATGGTTACAGAAAAATAGGGAGAGGAGAAAGAAATCATTAAAAAATATATAAAGTTGTATTTATTATTGTTTGTTACTCTTGGAAATGCAGAGGGGAAAGGGACAATGCAGACGCATTTGATTGGCCCAGTGTTGATAATTGAAATGTGAATATATGTACAAAACGACCATTCCTTCAGTGTTTACAGAAGTCTTTTAGTAAATAAATCTCGTAGGAAAAGCAATTGATTGACAAGACATCAATTTTAAATACTGAACCACTGGAACTTTGTCATGTAGACTGCAAGTCCATTGGATGCAAACTGGAAATTTTGCCAGAAAGTTTGAAGCGACTTCCGGGAAGTTGCCAACACTGAACTGGCTGCGGATTAAAGAGGACAAGGAAGGAAAGTCGTTACTGGTTATTAGATAATTTCACTCCAGTGTCATTAAAGTGAGTTGGATAACGTTATCAGGAGAAAATGCTCCACTGGATTCCAATCTCTCTCCCATATTCCTCATCATTATGACAAGGATAAATGGCTGACTCCACATGTGAACCATGTGAAAGATTGTTGCATAGAAACGACCTGGCTCTATCCGTCCTGATAATCAAATGATAACTCTTTATCCAAGCAAGAACAACGACGACCACTACAACACATCCCAGCACTATGAAACAAGAACAGGCATTCATGGAGTAATATGGAGTAAAAAGTCAAGTTCCTAAAGCTCTTCCTATTAGATTGATAACCATCCCGCCCTGCCCCTCCAACTCTCCCTCCTCTTCAACCACATCAGCAGAGTCCACCGGGCCGAAAAGTGCTAATTGGGCAGGGAACTCTGACTGATTAGACATTAGTTGTCCGCTCATTCTGTCCTTTGGATGAGGCAAAGTGACTTTTGATGGAGAGGCTGCAGAGTGTGATAGGATTGAGGATCTTTGATGCGCTGCTGATGAGAGGAACGTGATAATCAGAGTCACATCATTCAGTGAATCATGATCCCTCCACGTGCTCCGTCATATTCGGGCAAATTACGACCCCGTAGAGGTCATGAAGAGAAGGAAAGAGAGCAGCAGCAATTCCTCAATCATTCTCAGCAACATCCGATGAGTGAGTGCAAAGGAAGAGGGATTGTGACAACGAGAAGAAGAAGAAGGAGAAGATAATCATGACAATCCAGTCCAATCCCGTGTCCACAAACTGAACAATGGAAGAAGGAGCAATCGTTTCTCCCATCTGAATCACACGGACGGGAGCTTATCGGCAATAATAATAATAATAATCATGCATTGTTGTGGATGGGGAGTCAGAATCAAGGTCTGTGGTATTCTCGTTGTTGATGTTACATCAGAATAATAATCGCACCTTGCAGGAATAATACCAGGAAAGATTGGTATTGCGTCAGACAATGGATGACTGGCTGACTGATGAGATTCTGACATGGCTGCTGCTGCTGCTGGAATGGATTTTATCTGGAAGAGCGATTGAGCGACTCAAATGTCATTAATGTTTCTTATGATTTGAGGAAAACTGAAAGTAGTTTCAACTCTTATCTCGCTCTGTGATCACGTCGTGTAGGCGTGTAGGATAAGGACGGTGCGGAGGGAGATTACAAGGAGCAAAGTAGAGTAGAACATGTGCGAGTTTTACGCTTCGAGATGAGCTAACATGCACACAAGAATTTTTCAAATACAAACATAACAGCTACTAGCAAGCTGCCTGTGCATTCAATTGCTAAAATCCATCAAGTTAGTTAAAACACTAAATATACATCCACCTATCCAACTTTTTTTTGTGTTAGAAGCAGCAATAGCAGTGCTATTTCAAATATAAGCACACATTGGATCTATAACTACAAACAAAGAAAGACATTGGACAATGGCTCTTTATGTCTCATACATGCAAAGTAGAGATAAATGATAGATTGGGATGTGAGAGCAGTGCGGAGGTGTGTTGCAGGCAGGAGAACTTTGACTATAGACGTGAGCAGTAGTGGACGGACAGGAGCAGCATAGCATGCACATCCGTCATCTGGATAAGGAAGAAGGGTTTTCCATTAATTTTCCGCAATCATGGCGATATGTATCTCGGCTACTTATCGCCTCCATCGGTCAGACAATTAAAAAGCCTCCCTATAATAATATAAACTCGACCGAGCTGGTTATCAGATGGAAAACTTGATGTTGTTTGCAG
>JAQIWI010003511.1:0-10041 GCA_034698825.1 Deuterosminthurus bicinctus
AAAGAGATTTCTTCAGTATACAATACCCAGTGGGCTTAGGGAAAAGTTGTTATGGTACATTAGTGGAGCAAGTAGTACTTACTAAACTGGAGGGAGAAAATAGTATTACGTTCCCTCCTTTAAACACGCACGCATAGCCACACATGTATATTGATTTTTTCTCCAGCTCCAGCTCCATCCCGCACATGTCTGGTGCTTTTGGGATCGAGCGATCGAGTCAAGGTGTGTTTCCCTTGACTGAATTTCTCCAGTACTCCAGCAGCAGTGTGGTCTTCAGTTCCTCCGACCGTCCACCCGTGGAAGTCATATACGTTTTAACATTTCTCTGTCTGCTAGTCACTCAGTCAGTCAGTCTATTATTAGTTTACGCTCGTCTGGATCATCATCAATTTCGTCGTTATCGTCTCTACAGGATTTTTTTTTACATTTATCAGCAGCAGCAGCAGTCTAATTGATCCAAGGAGGTGGAGTTTGTCTGGGTTGTAATGTTTACATAGGAAACTCCGTAGACGTTTGTGTATATTTGTAAGGAACACGTGTACTTTGTATTTTTGCCAACATATATAGACGACAACATCAGGATCAGATGTCAAAAGGTAAAAACATTTTTAGAATTTCTATTAAAAGTTATGTGCACTTTGAATTTTTATGAGGGATTTTTGTATTCAAGTATTGTAAAGGGAATTTGTGTGGTAACTTGAGGAATTTGTGCGCAGTTGAAGATGATGGATGATGATGTGAATAAGATGAGCTGAAAAGGTTGCAAGAAAAATTTGGTAGAATATGAAGAATTTATGTAGCTTATTGCAACTGTGTCATTATAAGAGTCTATTAAAAAGTTTCTTGTCTCATTAGCCTTGAAATGAAGCTGTGCAGTTTAATGACTCGGCAGATGATGATGAATTCAATGCGATGAGTCATAAGAGGATTTGATGTTGCAATTTGCGATTGATTGAAGTACGGCTGTAATTTTTGTTTATTCCAAGGAAGACTTTGAATAGTTGGGAAGAGAGTTTGTGACCTGGGTCGGCATGTCAACGTCCTGTTGGGGAAGTCAAGCTGAAGAAGGATAAGGTTTCTTGATCCGCATCGAAGAATTTCGGTAGTGAGTGAAAGATATTTAGTTGTTGTATAGTAAGATCGAGCTTAATGAAGATTGACAAGTAACTTTGATGGAATTGCGTGTGAATTTCTACAGCTGTGGCAATGGCATTCAGTGGGATCTCTAGCCCGGCACCCACGCAGCTCCAACTTCTGCTGGAGGAGATCAAGTTCCAGCAACAGAAAGAATTGCAGCAGGCTGCTCTCCAAGGTTTGATATTTCTTTTATCTTTCTTTCCTCTCTTTGATGTGGTGACTTTTAGTTTCACTTTGGAATCTTATTACTTTGATTGTCTTCTAGAAGATCGATGTGTATGCAATTTGTTGCTTGATGTTGTACCGTTGTTATTCATTTTTTTCTCCCTTTCGGTGCTACAAAGGTTTTGAAATTGTGTGTCCACCAACGTATTTATCTGAACGGAATCCTGTGACAGATGTAGCGGGTTTCATGAGTCGGGGAACAACCTATTGGACAGATGTGTTTGTGCGTCACTTTTTATTTCAAACGGAGCGTGCCATCGATGCGGATGACCTTTTGTTCTTTATCAGGAAGAAGCATGTGCGGGGGAACGTGACCTTGCCCAAGTTTCAGGTAAGCGTGATGAGCTACTTGCTGTATGTGGTTGTTGTCAGTGAAATTGAGCTGGAGATGTGGAGCAATTCTTATGGGAAGAGAATGGAGATTATATTTCATATCTATCTTTCTTCTTGGAATTCCTCCAGACGGATGTTGAAGTCTTTCGAAAGGATAGCAAGAAGTTACCGATAGGAGATCCGGAGATCGAATGGCAGGAAACTGTGTACTTGAACCTCCTCATCCATCAGTTGGAATACACGCTCACCTTGGCTATATGCACTAGAACTAGTCCGAAAGAACTTCAAGTTTTGAAAAGGCATTCGCAGGTAATTAATAATTCAGTTTGGTTGAATTTTTAATAATCTCTTTCCCCACTAATTATGCAAACGTGTAAGTAATGTACGCTGTCATTTTGATTTTGTGTGACAGAAAGTCTATGCTTCTCCTAGTCGGCGCCGGATGGATACGAAAGGGGAATTTGAGGAAATTACATATCCGTACTTGTCCTTCATGGTAGATAATTTTGATGAAGTGAGTTCCGTCTTATACGTTAAAGTGTGTCATATTAAGTTCAAAGTGTAAGTGTCACAAACATGAGCGTATTTATTTCATGTGTGGACTACTTTTGTCTAGGTTTATAGCGAAATGACAATTCGAGACGGGGAAATGGTCTGCGTGGAGCTACTGGCTGCAGATCGAGATGGTGGCTTTCAAGCAGTTCTCTTCCTTGGCTCAATTCGATATGACGCCTTGAAGCGTGTCTATGACTCCCGAGTAAGTCCGGTATGAATTCTTAATGCTCACGTACACACAGCAAACCACTGTATAGTAGACCTTCATCCCGTAATGTTCCTGTATATGTTTGTAAGCGGGGGAAAATCTATACCAGCGGGGAGTAGATAGTCTCACACGGCCTTCTTCATTTTCACATTCTTGTGAGGATAGGCTCGGTGGTGGTGGTATTTTTATTAATTCAGTCCGGCTTTATTTGTGAGGTTGATGACGGATGTGTTTGTAGAGCCCCAAGTGATATGAGGCTGAAAGCTCTGGTATAATGCATGTGGATTGATCTGTATTACAGGCCAGCCTTGGAAGTAAAATGGCACAAAGGATGACATTTGGCTTGTTCTCCAGCTCACATAGTCAACGTGTTGAATACGTCCGCCTTAAAGGTCCTTACGGGAAAGGACATGCTGAGGTGGCGGTTTCCAAACCGAAAGGTAATTAGAATTCTCTCTAGCGGACGATTCGCTTGTTCTCGTGTACAATTAAAGAGCATACACTGACCGCCTTTCTAATTTAATTGACAAATTAAAAGCAAGCATATGTTCCTCTTCCCTTGTGTAGGTGCTGGGGTGGAAACACCCACATCGGAGCCGGGCTTTTGCATGACGGATGGAATTTGGGACTCGGATGTTGAGTCAGACTCGGAAGACTTTGTGTTCAAGCATCACGTAAGTGACACACAAAAATTTCTCTCGGCTTCTCGTGTACACTTCTCACAGAACTGTGCTGAACTTCACTATATTTCCGCTCTCCCGCTCTCTCTCGCTTGTCGGATGCAAAGAATAATTACTTGCCTCCCACGGGGCTTGTATGTAGGCAAGGCTGATATGGCTATACATTTCCTTTGATACTGCTTCTTCCTTCCTTTCCCCTTGCAATAACGAGAGAGATTACATGAGGGACGATAGAGTACATTTCGGCTGGAGAGAGTACATGTGGGCTTGAGAGAGTACATGAGGGCTTGAGAGAGTGCATGTAGGGCTTGAGAGAATGTGGACTAGGAAATATTCCCACAGGATCTAATTTATTGCGAGAGGTGATTTTAATACATTGCGTAATGCTCTTTCTCTCTCTTTTTATTTTTCCAGCGGAGACTGAGTGATCCTAGTTCAAATCTGAATAATTACACACGCTCGGGCTGGAGATCTAAGAGCGGAGTTGGGTCGGATGCTGCTGCGGCCAATGCAAAGCGAGCCAGGTCACAGAATGAAGGATTAGACTATTGTGGCCTTGCAGAGATTGAGGCGGGTGATGTGAGAGATGGTGAGGAGTCTTGCTTTCCCTTCCATCTGTTACACTCAATTACAGCACACAATTATTATTATTACTATTATTATTGCAGTCACGTTTAGCCTTGATTACTATGTTTATAGAGAGTGATATACATTAAATTAAGTTAGACCTGTATGTATTACTACATACGTTCCAGATGCTATCTCACACTGCACACTAATGACCGCTGCTTTAACTTTGTTAAGTAGTTTAGTTGTTTTTCTTTCTTGTAGGTAGCACTTGAGAAGGAGTCACTTTTTGTATGGACAGCTAATGATACTTTACTACTGCCTGCTGCACAGTGCTTTTTGCTACTAATCTCATGTAATTTATCTTGAGCTTGTATTGTGGTGGAATGATACAGAATGTTATTTATATGCTCCCCTTCTATATCTATCTACCTCTTTCTCTGTCTCTCGTTCCGGCGATTAGTTCCTTTGCTACAATCGGTCAGCTTGATCTATCGGATACACTACTGCTGTCTTCCTTACACTATAGAATTGTGTATAGGAATCCATCTGAAATCTGCTCTCCAGCTCTTCTTGCGCTTCTTCTTCTTCTTCTTTCTTAAATATTTCATTCATTTCCTCTATCCTTCTTCTTGCCCACCTCTGGATTGTGAATTATGGAAGGGGAAAACTGTCTGCGTCTGCTATGCTGCTCCCGCTGCTAATGCCTATCTCAGTGTGATAATAAGCTGAATTATTAGGAATTAAAATTATACACTAAATTTTCTTGTACGAACGTCTTGATCGGAAGTCATAAATCATTGGAACAATATAAAGAGAATAACGAGGGAATTAGTATTGGAAGTACAAAGCAAAGGGTAGGGTCTATACTTGGAAGGTTATGTGATCTAATTGTAATATAACAATAATAATTTGTTTTATTTAAATGTGATTTTTGCGTTGCAGACAGAAGGGGTGAGGATGATGGTATTTGGTGCTGTGGATGTTGTGGCTGTGAGTGCATGCAAAAGGATTCAGATGAGAGCAGGTGTGCAGATCCCATTTCTCCTCATCGTCCTCTGTCTCCTCCTTTTCGTCGTCCTCCTCAACCTTCCTCCTCCTCCTCAATACATAGAACTGATTTGGATAACTTAGAGACTGAAGCCCGATCCAGTAGTAGTTGTTGTAGCTGTCCTTGTCCTTTTAGAAGCTCACAACGGATAGATAATATTCCTCTGAGTCCTTTGAATACCTCTAGACCTCGACCTTCTGATTCCTCTCGTGCTCGACCTCCTCCTGCTCCCTCTCGACCTCGTCCCTCAGGTACTGAAGAGAGTGGTGGGATGAGTAGTTGTTGGATGAGACATGATGATGGTGGGGGGGAGGATGATGGAGATGAGAAAGACTGTTCGTTACTTCGTCGGACGGGTTGTGGAAGAGGTGGACGACCTCCTTTGCTTCCTAGTAAGACTGTAGTGGTGCCTGGGTCAAGTTCAGAACAAGCTTCTTGTAACATGGACAAGTCCTCCTCCATTGCTTGCTTACAAGATGCCAAGCTGATTTGTAAGGAGAAGCTCCTGAGGACCTTCCCGAATAAGTTAACCTCCTCCGGAGTCCATATCCTCTATTTATGTGATGTCAAAGCTTCTTCCAATAATAAGACCGGTATATTTTGCAACGTATTCATGTTATCTGCTACTATGATGATGATGATGATGTAGACTGTAGTAATACACATGATCAAGTAGTTGAACAAGAAGCTGGACAGAGACAAAATGTGTAGTGCTTGGTAGTGTAGTAGTCATTTTGAGAAATTACATCAAGGTTTTGCAACTTATTTCTTCGTGCTTCTCATGCACCCTCATTTTTCTGTAGTGAAAATTGAACAACAACAACAACAAGCTTGTATAATTTACAGTGGGTGGGGGCTGTGAGTGGAGTGAATTTGGAATTCTATTTTGTTTCTTCCAGAGCTGGATGATGGTGCGTACAACCCACTGTGGACCATGAGAGGATTCACGCAGACCTTTCACATGTGGCGTGAATCCCGCCGGGCCCAATCCGTTCCGCTCAACGCCTTTCTAACTTACATAACACTCCCGTGCACTTCCATCATGAAAGGTTCGTCCTGGGAGATTCACAATAATCTATTGCTCTCATGAATACATTAAAAAGTCAAGTTGAGCTCACATGTTATGGAAGGAAACTGAAAGTAAATTCATGCTTTTTACAGATATTTTGGAACATCGGGAGGAACCCGTGTTGACGTTTTAATATTTATCTCATCGTCTTCGTCGTCGTCGTCGTATTCTTCTTCCTCTTCATCCGATTCGTCAAATAAAAAATCCCGGTTGTTTGGCTTGTCATCATCATCGCAAGAAAATAGTTCTTATGGCCCTTGTCGTCGCCATTTATATCTATTTTATTCAAGAGTCAGACTAGAAAGTGATTTGTCCTCACACCGGTTCATCGCTCTACGTGGACTATATATCGGAACAAGAGTACACATATATACATACGCTAAAGAATTTATTGCCTCTGGAAATTTCCAGCTCAAAAAAGATGTGAAAAATTTGTTAATAATTGATGATGAAATATTGGAACTTGCTCGTACAAATATGCATATTGTCGCCATGCAAGTGTTTACATGTATTTACAACTTACTTGTTTTTTTAATCTGTAAGTACGGGATAAGAAATGAGTGTTTGTCATTGTTTGTTATAATAGGTGTTTGGAAATCTCGTGATGGATTCGGGTTGAACCTTTATTTAATAATATATAAGCCGGTATGTACAGTGAAGCGGCGGAAAGTATGAGCTACATGCGAGCAGCTCTACTTGGAGTCAAATACTATCTCTCAGTGTCTCTACCTTATAATGTGATCAATTTTTGAAACTGCACATTGTTTTTTCATTCTAATAGTTCTGTACACAATACTACTACTTCTACTATACGAATATGAAATTTTCACTCACAACAAGTTTCACATCGCGGACGTATGTATGTTATTGAAATGACAATGCTATATGATTACTCGTCTTTTACGTTGATCAGGGAAGGGAGTCATATGTGAATTATAATAATAATACTCTTTGTGTAATACCGTAGATTGTAATAAGTGGAAAATTGAGAACGTGTGTGTGCTTAGAGCAGGAAGAAAGAAGGGTTATCGTTACATTTATTCAGTGGAATAAATATTTTCCTTTACATATATCCACAAGTGTCTTTGCAATACTGCAAACAACTTTAACTATTTCCCACAAGAAATCAATCTATCTCAGCCCAATTTTCTGCACCATTTAAATCTGTTCGTTTCTATGTAAAGCTCTTCTCGAGCCGTATGTGATGAAGATGGTAAAGGGTATACATTGTGGTTAATTCTTAATGCACCATCTCGTACTGAAGACTCTGAGAGGATGATCGTTGAATCATGAGCCGTCGAGTCCTGAAGTCATGGATGACCCATGAGAAATGGAGCTGAAGAATAATCAAATAAGCAAGTGCTGCGATGAATACAGGTGTATACGAATTCCCCTTCAGTTCAGGATGGGTCAATAGAAGAATTATCTCAATTCCAGCACCAATAATTAGAAGAATTTTACCAGCAAATCCCACCGTGGCTAGTGTCCAGTTCCTCTACATAATGAAACCAAATGTACATTATTTCCAAGAGCGTTGTTAGGCAGTTACTCGGATATTAGGGCCATTTTGAACTGGACTGTGTGTTACTCACCTTCATGAAGGCTACAGCTAGAATTACACCCAGCCATGGTAGAATGGTTGCAGGGAATGTAATAGATACAAGGAGCAATTTAGAGTCTGTAATATACGTTCAAAGTGGTCAATTAAAATCCATTTGGATTAGTGTACATTCTGTGTGGTGCCGTGTTGTCTAATGGGAAATGTCTATCTATGGCGGGGAGGGCAGGCAGAAGAGTTGGTTTTTGTAGTGTCAGCAATGCAAGTGTACATGTCAGCATGCCCTATTTGAATTAAATATAAAGCGGATCGATTTCCCTTGCTCAACTATTATGAGCAGGTTACACGGGCGTTATCGTTATTAGTAGCGGCAGCGAGCTAGTTAATGCTGTCAGTCCATTTCCGTGGGTGATATTGGGGCATGCCAGTACTTACTAATTCCACCTCCTATATAATCTTCTTTTCCCTCATACACCAAAACTATTTCATGTCATATTCCATTCATTGTCATATGTTACAAAGTGAAGGGATTTGCGTGCGTGTGTGACGATGATAATTCTGGATTACCTCTCCCGAGAAAGAGTAGGGTGAGCCCAGTGATTCCGGTACACTGGAGCATTAACGATTACAAACAAAATTCAAAAGAAAATTAGCATGCAACTGTATGACAATGCAACACGGATTTCTCACGTTAAAGTTCAATGAATGAGGACTTACAAAGTCGATAGCAGCCACAATTAAGGCACCGTAGCGTGGAGCACAACAAGGCATAGTGGACCTTTAACTTTGCTCATCCTTGGGCCTTGATTTGACTCGAACACTAAAGAATTTCCACTTAATTGTTGTTCACATTTAAATTACTGACGAAACGGTGCAAAATGAAGAGTGACGTGCCTTTAAGGTAATGTTTATGAGTTCCTTGCGGGAACTGATATGGTCACTACCCAGACCCCGGCGGAATTCAGTCGTTTGAGATGGCTTGGGAACGGTGGTGGTGAAGTGTTAGAGAGCTGGAATGTCACTGGGTTATCTTAGAATGGTTTCTACTAAGGTAGCAACTGGGGAATCCAGTGACAGACAGACCCGAAGACGACAGAGCGGAGTGTGAGACCCTGTAGTTGCGCTGGTTCTGGTCGCTGACTGCTGTGTAATTCTCTGTCCACTTTATCGATTGCAATAATAATGTGGGAGTGGAATCATATATGAGCTAATAGAATTTGACGATGAAAACGAAAGAGAGAGAGAGAGAAAGGTACAAGAAGACATGGAGAGAGGAGTGTTTGAACTGTTCCATCTCACTGGCTCTTTTCAGAAGGATTGACAAGGAAGGCGGACGCCCAAGAGAGTGGGCAGGTACACGTTGCAGTTTAATTGAAAGGCCCATTATTCGGGTAGCTAGATATCTGTTTACCTTGTGACCTGGCAATGAAAGCGGACTGATAAGCCTGGAATCCATCCAGTTACAAGGCGGTTATTATCGCTTCTATGCGGTGAGTCTTGTCGTGCATTCCGGAATTGCTTGAGGCAGCTTGTGTTGACATTTGGACAATTGGAAATATGTGAATGGGACTATGAGTCGGGGGCCATACCGGAAGTTAATCTTGACGTCGGCACGTGAGGAAAGCCTAAGGACGTTGGAGAGAGAGAGTTATGCAGTCATTCCTTACAACTTGTGATCAGATAGACACGAGTCTTTGAGGATTTTCCTTTGTGAAAAACTGTTTATTGGAACGGACGATAATTTCAATGTAATTTGCGCCTCTCTACATTTGCTAGAGTCTGGAATAAGAGAAAATAACGGGTCATCTAGACTCACATCAACAGATAGAAAATAAATGTGAACCCGTGAGTAGTAGCAACGTATAAATGCCAATGACGGCTTCAGTTTCAGTATCATTATTCACTGTTCGGGGGGAGGAAGGCCGAGTGTTTGACGGACTAAACGAATTGCTTTGTTGTCAAATTCAGGTCGATTCTCACGCCACATCTTTGCTGCATCCACGTTTGCTGGGCTCTCATCATTTGGCTCTGAATAAAATTGTTACGAAATTCAGGAATAGTAGAAGGTCAGCTATGTAGCAGAACTCACCAGCTAATAAACTAACGACAGAAAGTAAGATCTTTTCAACAGATTGTACAGGACTCCATCTCTCAGCTCGAGTTTCATAGCCCGTCGGATCATCTCCAGGTGCATGAAGGATTGAAATACATACACGGCCGTCGGAGTAAACTAAACAAATTCCACATTATTTTCATCACCATTTCCATAAATAGTTTAGTCCGAGCAGTTCTCACCATTAGGATGAAACAAATCACAGGTAAACTTCATTCTGGGTGGACTGAGCGGATAATCAGCTGGAAACATAAGTTTAGCTGGAAAGACACCACCTTCAAAGCACGTTCCATCTGGCCCTCTGCAGTCATAAACAGAAATAACATCTAATTGCTCACCACTTTTTTACTAACTTTCCCAAACTATATTACGCAGTCTAATAACGTAATCAACTCACGTTATTAAGGCTTCCCACTCAAAGAAATTCTCTTCATCAACAGGACCAGCCAAGATTCCTTCTGGTGGATTTAATGTCAATTCTGTTAAATATATCAAGGATATTACTCCATATTACACTCCACCACAGATATTTAATTGAATTCTAA
>JAQIWI010003512.1:0-10040 GCA_034698825.1 Deuterosminthurus bicinctus
ATCGTAACCCGCCGATGGTGGATGGTTTTGTTTGTTTGGTGATTGACTGTCCCTTTGACTTTGTAAAATTATTGCCTAAGCAATCTGTGCGTTGTCTCAATTGGAAAATCAATTCCGTTTGACAATAAAGGACGTATGTATTAGATTTACATTTAAGAGCGAGTAAGAGAGGTATCCCTATCAAAAACAAGTTTACCAGTGTTGAATTTTTGAAGGAGAAAAGGAAATTGGAACTCCACGTGTCCTAAAGAATCCTTGAACGTTGATCAATTTTGGATCAATTTAAATTTATATTAATGTAAGTTGTTCTTGTCGTTCTGGCAGCGAATTTTCTAGGACATTTTACGTACACAAGCAAGTTTTATATTCATTATAACGTGGCGAATAGCTGCTCACGACGGGTATTAAATAAATGAAATTATGCGACCAAATATTGCAAAAAGAGATCAATTTTGCTGATTGTCCTCCTTAACCATTCAGAATATTCAAATCTTTTGATTTTGAGTGTAAAGCTACCTTTTGGACCCTTGAGGTCATCTCAATATGTGATGTTTTTGGAAAATTTGACATGCCGACTTTAAATTAAGACTTACACTGTGGAGTAAACTGAAAAGTGTCATTTCGCAGCCATCCTTCCCACGCTGACACTTGATATGTCAAAATAACATCATACCTACCTAGAACGGTCAAAATGGACCAGTTAGCATTGGTGATCACACCAGTTACCCCGTTTGACCTTTGACCCCTTAGAAATCGGAGTTTTTGTGTATATCTGGAATGCGTGGATGGATTTTGATGATTTTTTTTGTTCGAAAGCAATTGGTAAATAATGACGATCTGTAGACGCGGACATCGAAATTCGAAGTACTTCCTGAAACAGGTCAAAAACATGAAATTTTGGCATAAAACTGACTACAACTTCGGTTATAAACTGAAATTTAAAAAAGTGAGAAATTGAAATTTGCTCCAGACCGTTTTCTACCGAACAAAAAGCAATTCACCAAATTTGGGCCATAACTAGCTGAGATATCGTCCTTGAAATGAAAAGACTACCAGTTTTCGGCATTTTAGTGTACTTTTAAAGCTAATTTTTGCGTTAAACTGACTATAATTTCACTTAAAAACGGTTCACATCTCATTTCAGTGAGGAAGATTCTCGTTTTTTCATTTGTATGATTAAGATTGCAAGCCTAACAATTTAATCACTCGATTTTGAAGAAGTTCACAAAAAGTTGTACTTAAATTGTTGATAGTCGCTTGCTCCGTCCTGTTTAGACCAAATCGCCTCATAACTGAGCGTTACGCTCTGGCTTCATTAGAAGTATAGCCCAACGCTTGAACAAAAACAAATTAGCAAAAAAAATTAAAACATTTAAAAAAAATAATAATCAAAAAAGATTGAGGTAGTCGTATGTTTTGATCGGACGGCAATATGGGCCATCTGTCTCACTTCAAGCATAAGGAGTTTGCCAAAAATCAAAGAACTTGAGACGAAGTGTGATAGCAAGCGGAGATAGATGGTCTTACGTATTTAAAAAAATCCAAAAATTTATACAGCATTGTTTTTAAACTATATAAAAAAGTTCAAATGCTTTTAAGAAATTTTGATATAGCTGAGAACTTAAAAAAGCACCTGTCGCCTAGTCTCATCTGACTGAAGAATTGCCCAAAAAATTTTACCCGCCATTTCTCTCAATCGCTCTTACTTTGACAAGTTTGACATGTTTTCATTTTCAAATATGATGGTGCAGTGCAGGAGTTTGCCACTCGCAGCTTCTAGTCACGCATTTGCATGATTTTGGATTTAAATGCGTACGCAAAGAGTGTCCAAACCAGTGAAGCATAATCTTCCACTTTGAGGAATAGAAATATGGATCAAGCCTACAAGCCTTGAGAAATTTGATGAGACCATATAATACAATTTAAAGAAATGGATTGAAATTTGGACTACAGAATATTGATTTGATATATGTATGTATATAGTATTTCAAGTGGTTTGGAGTATTTTTAAAGTAAAAACACCCCATCAAGCCAGCCCAGGCACTCACGACCTATTGCTACCCTCATATTGTCTTTACTGATGCGAGTCCACAAACTGTCTTGTGGCATCAATATAGGCTACAAGCACAGAGTTCGGTATCTCGCGATTTTTTTCCAACTGCGTGATAGTTTCACCGAAATAAAGTAACGTCTCCTGGAGGAATTGGGGGCATTGGGCCTGATAATGATACGGGGTTTCAGTATCACCAGCACAACTGTTACACTGTGGGGGGTTGGATAGTAGGATCGATAGACAGCCTACGCTGGTTGAGCTGACAGTAAGTAGTTATAAGACTTCATTTCGAATAGGGGCTCACAATTTTGTGGCATGCAAGGTTACCTTACAATTCCTGGCACCTATACTATGCGTCTTGAGATTACTGACCAAAGGCTGCAGAAAATTTAAATAAGCTGTCAATTATTGTGCCTCCAGATCACAAAAATAGTCACAGACTGCAAAAATTTAGCAGTTGAATGACTTCGTGAAATTGTTTATGTCGTAACCATGAGATCAGTCATTATTAATCTAATAGGTAATCTATATATCCTTCTTCGGCTGCCTACGCACTGACGTAATCATATTTGCAAATGTTTCTGTTGCCTAATTAAGTAAAAGTCATGTGCCAAACGTTACTCTTGATATAGTTCAAGCTCAACCTCGCTGGGTACTCCTGGATGGTACATGGTAGGAATTGGTACTCAAAGCCAGAAAGCTGCGAATTGCGCATGAAAAATGTAATTATAAAATTAGACGAGTCGAAGATTAGGCGTTATTCCTTCCGTTATATACAGGGTCGCCCAGGGACATGTGGAGCACATTGCTTGAAAGCTGAGAGTTCAGAGAATGTGTCTGTGCATTCAAAAGGTGACCTCAAGAGGGAACCCAAAATTTCAAAATAGCAGCAGAATTCGAAAGTATTCGATGAGGATTCGAGTTAATTCGAAATTATTCGATGAGGATTCGAAATTATTCGATTCCAATTCGAAAGTATTCAATGAGGATTCGAAAGTATTCGAAACCAATTCGAAAGTTTTCGATGAGATTTCGAAAGTTTTCGAAGCCAATTCGAATGTATTCGAAACCAATTCTAAAGTATTTTAAAGAATTTCGAAACCATTCGACACGAATTCAAAATTCTTCGACAAGAATTCGAAAATATTCGAAAGGAATTTGAAAGTATTCGAAACCAATTTGAATGTATTCGAAACCAATTCGAACGTATTCGAAGCCAATTCGAACGTATTCGAAGCCAATTCGAACGTATTGGAAGCCAATTCGAACGTATTGGAAGCCAATTCGTAAGTTTTCGAAGCCAATTCGAAAGTTTTCGAAGCCAATTCGAAAGTTTTCGAAGCCAATTCGAAAGTTTTCGATGTGACTTCGAAGTTTTCGATTCGAATTCGAAAGCATTCGATGAGATTTCGAAGCTTTTCTATGAGATTTCGAAAGTTTTTGAATTCACTTCGATGAGTATTCAGAAGTTTTCGGTGAGAATTCAAAAGTATTCGATGAGAATTCGAAAGTATTTTTTGCCATAATTTTGAAGTATTTTTTTTTAAAAATTGCAGTCGGCTAACTTGTAGATTAGCCGACAATAGTCGGGTAACTTGGGCCGACATTTGTCGGGAAAGTCGGGTAACTTGTAGTCAAAAGTCGGGTAGTCGGCTAACTTGAACATTGGAAAGTCGGCTTACTTGAACGTCAGCCGACAATAGTCGAGTGTCGGGTAACTTGGAGTTTGAAAATTGTCGGGTCGGGTTTGTCGGCTAACTTGGAGTTTGGAAATCGGCTTACTTGGACTTCACCCAACTATAGTCGGCTAACTTGGACCGACATTAGTCGGGTGTCAGCTAACTTGGAGCCGCCTTTTCAGCCATGCATACTGAAGTCAAAATGTTTATTGATTCAATGTTTACACAATTGACAGAAATAAGTGAATATTTTAATAATTTAATATCCTAGAAAATGGTACATGCTTTTGTATTATAATTTTATATTCGTCCCCTTTCCTAATAAAATATCAAATCAATTAAATTACAAAAATAGCTCACGACCTGATCCTAGATCCATCTGGACATTAATATGTAAAATGAGAACCGCCAGCGAGAACTGATTTGTGACTATGGCTGGGTAATTTTGGCAAGCTGGTGCTGGTAGACTCTCAGTACCTCAAGACTCCCTCTCACGTCAGCCCAATCTGCATGCCTATTACTTATTAGAACTACCGAGAGGTCGCTGGTATCACAAGCCCTTGGCCGCTTGCACTCTTGACAGTTCTAAGTTACTGATATTCTCTCATCTAAATTTTTTACTTTTCGATAATTAAATTTCAGGTAACGACTTCTAACGAAAAAACTATCCAGCATGCTGTTCAGTCAACGGTGTTCAAAATGGCCACCAAACCGCCAAGCCCGACTGGCACTGCTGCGGGCGCAACCTCTTTAGTGCTTTTGTTGGAACTAGCACATGGCGACATGGCACATGGCAGAACAAAGGGCCAGTTCCCTTATATGAGGGAGGAGTGCCAGCGAGCAGTTGGGGCGGTACCTACAACTTTAATGGAAAGCATGCAGCCAGTGCTTACGCACGAGATTATCACATTGACAATATTCGTGCAGATCATTTCTATCCTCGTGTGATCTTATTATGGCTGATAGCCAGTGAAAATTAGTTACTTTTTTTCGCTTATAGTGTGTGTAGTAGATTCTGCAAATTCCAGCTTCATTTATATCCACGTAGCCTGTTCAAGGTAAGTAGTGTTGCCGTTGGAAAATTTAAAATTGTACGGGTTCATAAGAGCCAGTTACAGAAAATTTGAGATTAATTGTGTTAAACTTTGGCGAAGCGGCGTGACTGACCCTTAAAAAACCAGTGAAGTGTGTTTTTTTAAAAGTTTTTCAGATTAATCTGTTGAAATGGCGAATAAGCCACCAGCCATCGGAATCGATTTTGGAACAAGTTACTCCTGTGTCGGAGTTTTCCAGAATGGCAAGGTTGAAATCATTTCCAACGATCAGAGCAACAGGTCCACTGCAAGTTATGTCGCCTTTACTGACACTGAGCGTCTCATTGGAGATTCTGCCAAGTTACAGGCGGCTGTGAACCCCACTAATACGATTTTTGGTGAGAAGAGAGATTATGAATATGAATTGCTTATGTAATAATTATCAGACAGGATTAATGATAATGATGAGGATGTTTAATGAATGTTTACTATGGAATGTTTAAGATACCCAACGACTCATCGGACTCAAGTTTGAGGATCCGTTTGTTCAGTCAGCCATGAAGCATTGGCCTTTCAAAGTGTTGAGCGATCGTGGAAAGCCCAAGCTTGAGGCTACATATAAAGGGGAGAAGAAGACTTTCTACCCCGAAGAAATCTCCTCCATGGTGTTGGCCAAAATGAAGGAAACTGCAGAAACCTACATTGGGGAAATTGTGACTGATGCCGTCGTCACTGTACCCGCCTACTTCAATGACTCCCAGCGTCAAGCCACCAAGGATGCTGCAACTATTGCTGGCTTGAATGTTCTTCGGATCATTAATGGCTCCACGGCAGCGGCTATTGCTTACGGTCTTGACAACAATCTTCATGATAAGCAGGAGCGGAATGTATTGATCTTTGATCTGGGTGGTAGTCATTGTAATGTGTCCATCCTTGCCATTGAAGACGGCATCTTCGAAGTCCGATCCACTGCTGGGGGCACACAGATAGGAGGTGAAGATTTCGACAACCGCATGGTCAACCACTTCGTGCAAGAGTTTGAACGGAAGTTCGAGAAGGATCTGACCACTAACATACGCGCCCTCCACCGTCTTCGTTCTGCCTGCGAGCGAGCCAAGAGAACACTTTCCAGCTCTACTCAGGCATCCATTGTAATCGATTCTCTCTTGGATGGCATCGACTTGAACTCCTCCATCTCCCGGGCTCATTTCGAGGAGATAAATGCTGATCTTTTCCGTGCCACTCTGAAGCTCGTTCAAAAGTCTCTTCGTGATGCCAAAATGGAAAGGAAACAAGTCCATGACATCGTCTTGGTCGGAGGATCCACTCGTATCCCCAGGATCCAGAAGCTGCTCCGGGACTTTTTTAATGGAAAGGAGCTGAACAAGTCCATGAACCTCGATGAGGCTGTGGCCTACGGAGCCGCCTTCTACGCGGCTAGTATCGACTGTGAAAAGTCTGAACAAATCCAGGATTGCCTTTTACTCGATGTCACCCCATTGAGCTTGGGAATTGAAACTGCCGGAGGAGTCATGACTGTTCTGATCAAGAGGAACACTACCATTCCAACCAGGCAGACTCAGACCTTCACCGAGCCGTGTGTGCTTATTCAGGTATATGTATCATCTTGTTGATGAGCACAGTCTTAAGCTCAAAGTCGCATCGACTAATGTTTATTTGTACAATTTTTTAGGTCTATGAGGGTGAACATGCCATGACAATGGACAACAATTTGCTAGGAAAAATCGACATTACTGGTATCATCCCATCTGAACTTTGTGGAGTTCCTGAGATTGAAGTTGCCTTCGATATCAATTCCAACGGCATCCTGAATGTGACAGCCATGGAGAAATCCGCAGGAAAGGAGATCAAGACGACAATCAACGACAAGGGTCACCTGTCCAGGGAGGAGATTGAGCAAATGGTGAATGAAGCGGAGAAGTACCGAGCTGATGATGAGACGCAGAAAACTCGAATCTCTGCCAAGAACAGCCTGGAGAGCTACTGCTTCACCATGAAGAGTACTGTGAAAGACGTTTTGGACAAATGCAACGAGATCATCCGTTGGTTGGATGCCAACCCGCTGGCCGAGAAGGAAGGTTTTGAGGATAAGCAAAAGGAATTGGAGGAGGTCTGCAATCTGATCATTACGGAAATGTACGCTGCCGGTGGTGATACTCCTCCGCGAGGTGCCAGAGCCAAACGAAGCAGGTGGTCCTACGATTGAAGAAGAGTTTCATCACTCATATTTCACCACAACATAATCAAATAATTGCAAATTAAATACGTGGGTCAGCCGTTTATTTATATTCAACGCTCATTTAAGCGTGCTCACATATATTCCTCCAAGTAGGCAGTTTTTTTTATACAGAATGAATTTAGTATTTCCAGCTTTGAATTCATTTACAGTTTAAATTTAATACTTTGCCCCACCTGTTCCAAACTTGATGAATTTAGTTGACCAATGTGAGAAGATTTGAATGAATAAAACCTGTGAGTTATTTTCTAGATCAAGTGGGAACGGTTCGGGACTTTTCTATTCCCCATCAAACAAAAGACTTGCTTACTTAAATAGTGGGCTAGAAGCTCGTCATAGTAATGAGAGCTGTAAAAATGGCTCTAAAACTAAACAACCAGCTTGCTCGACCATTATCTGTTTTGATTCGGCTTCCAATTATCCTGTCTCCAGCGGCAACAGCCTTTCATGATCCAAATAAACGAACGTTATTTATCAAGAGGAAAGATGTTAATTTATTTTATCAAAAAGCGTAACAAATGAACTGAACTGAACTTTTAAACTAAAGCAGGGTCATTCGCAATGAAGGCCACGTTGGACAGAATATTCCCCGGAGGTCCATAAAGTGCCACCACCAAATTCCCAGTTCCCTTAGTAGCAACACCAATCCCGAACCTTCCTTGAAGCTTTCCACAGCAGTTGGCTACAGGAGTTTGCAGCGTTAGGCGATGACGATGACAATATGGAGTTTGCCAATTGTAAACTGAGTTGGCATTGTACCAATCATTCACGGTCATTCCTACAACCTGATCTGGTGGTCCTTCGCATTGATTTCCCACTGGCCAGTGAATATCTGACAGTTAGACTTCACTTTACGTGTTCTAATGAATAAAATTGCAAGTCAAAAGGATGCTGTTGCCAACTTTAATAGCCAAACCCAAGGACGAACTCGAATGAGGAGACGGAAAAATAACCGAGGAACTTATGCATGGCGAAAAGTTGCAACACAGCGTTGACCTCCGTGACATTTCCTTTTTGCTTTGATCGGGCAGAAGTTGAACAATGTTAAGTAGCAGCGTGTTCGTCAATGGAATTATACGGATAAACTGTAACACTATCTGCGCTATCTCTAACCGGCGTTGAGATTAAGCAGGGTGCCTGAGTAATTCAGTGAAGGCTGTTGTTGGGATGGCTGAAAGACTACCCGTCTTAAACTCACCCCGAATATGGGCTTATGCTCAAACTATGACTAAGATGTGACCTTAACTCCCTTCTACTCAATAAGTCACAAATGGAGGTTGAAATGTTAGATTAATTAGGCCTTTTATTTAACTTTATCTTCCACACGTATTCTACGTCTTATCTCCTTAAGCCTCAATCAACCTTTGCTCTCTCTCTACAGCCACGCTTGCCAAATCCTGCACACGCAGAATTGCAACGGACAACAATCACTCCAGCCAATAACAAAAGTAGTAGGCGGGAGTCAACACACACAAACATATACACACAAAATCATTGCATCATCGACAGCTGTTCACTATTAGTCTCGCTATTACATTACTAAGTTTTGAAGTTTTGTTCGCTGAGATAGTCCCCATAAACTGCATACAAATTACCAAACATTTGTAGATACAAGCGACATTTTTTGCAAGGCCGTTGTACGTACTTTCAAATAACGGGAAATGTAATGAGCAGGGCAACCCAAATAATGCTTTTAGTCAATTTTACTATGGTCATTTGGTCTGTGAATTATGGTTATTTTATGCTCTCACCAACACAACTGAAGTCTAAATCGAGAAAAATTAAACTTTTCAATTAGTTCACGCCGTGATATGGACTCCAAACTCCCCACATAGTCACCAAAGTTGAAAGTTGCCTCCTCAGAAATTAGTAGGTAGCTTTAAGCAATGGTCTCCGATTTGCTGAACTGTATAAGAATAACCAGTGAAGAGGCGAAGAAGGCTGAAATCTAAAATAAAAAGCAGTAAATTAGTTGTCTATAATAAATCTTCTGTAAACAGTAAACAGGCTAAAACGTGAGTAACCTGTGTTAATAATGGCCGGTCTAATACAAAGTAGCCACGTGGTTGAATAAGTGGGGGCTCAAGAGTAAGTCGAAGTATTTCAAATTCGATCTGAAAAAATCAGAAATTGTACAAAAATTCCAGATAAGCTTGACCATAAAATGGTTACCTGCTCTCGAATAGAATGAAAAGTAACTTTTGCGTATGTCTCATTCAAAGCAACAAGAACGTCCTCTACATGTTCAAACAAATGCGACGCGGCCTTATTAATGTCATACACCCTCCAAAAGTAAAGTATGAATGTACTCATGAAGTATGGAAGGTATTCATAATTCTGATTCTGAATTGAGCTCAGTGTAAAGAAAAGCATACCGATAGACATTGCTCCATTCAAACAAACTTCCAACAGTAATAAGCGCCCGTAAACATTTCCAAAAGTTACTATCTGATCCTCCGTTGAATGGATGATATCAATCAACTCCCTGATCCTTTGACTTCTAACAGTCAATAATAACTCCTTGCGCACTCCTTCAAACACCCTAGCATATATTTTCATGAACGAGACAAACCAAATTGACAACGACCTGTGTGCGATGTCGGACAAACACCAAACTACCAACGTAACTGCGTGAACTTTACGGAGCAGGCTGGATTCATCCGAAGTAACGTGACTCGTAAGTATTGGTGCACCGGCAGTAAAAGTAAGCATCGTTATCGTCAGAAGAAAGAAAACAATCAAAACACTTTTTCTATTTTCCAGTGATACTTTCTTCAAAATATGCCCATCCAAATAATTGGAAGTGAAGTCGAGGAACACATCTGTTCGTTCCCAAAACACTTCTACTTTGCGTCTTGAGATTACTGACCAAAGACTGCACCAAATTTTAAATAAGCTGTAAATTATCGTTCCTAGAAACATTACGACAAAATCTGTCTTTAAAATGTGACCAGATGCTGTAAAGAGCTCTTGAAAATTTGCAAGGAAAAATACTGTCATAGCTGAATATGCCGTGG
>JAQIWI010003513.1:0-10039 GCA_034698825.1 Deuterosminthurus bicinctus
ACCTCTTCTCTGGCTCATTTGTTCAGACCGACAGAATTAATAAACTGCTGATGACATGGGGAAGGCATTATTGGTATGCTTAAACTGTAATGTTGTTTGCTCTCGCCTTCATAATATCGTTCCGTGTTGTGGAACTTTATGATGAGCTAGGAGTGAGTAAGGAGGATGATGATGATGTCATGCTACAAGGTCACAGTGCTGCGTCAGCAAAGTCAAACCTTTGCCGAGCCGACGACAGAATGAACTTTGACGTTTCTATATCCAAGTCCATACGGAATGTTATCACGACGACGATGTTGATAATGATGATCATGTTGCTACTACTGTTGTTGTAAGCGCCCATGTAAAACCTCTCTTGTCACAGCTGTTGAGTATTGTTACACTCAGTTGACCATTGTTGCTCATGCTCAGCCTGTTGTTCATTATTATTTTAGTGGGCCAACCAACTGACATGTGAATGTGAGGCTCATCAAGAACATGCAGTTTAATTGGATAAACTTGTCCTTAAAAAGTATGCGTGCATTTAAGAGACCATGCCTGGCTAAAAGTGCAGTGCAAAGGGCCAATAATTATCACATTTTCGGTCAATTGTAGCACTGGCCCAAAGGCTCAGGGGACAAAGGGCCAGTTATGGCCTTTCAAATAGAAAAAAAGTGCGTGACACTTGCACCTGTGGGAAGATGGACCGGAAGTGTCTATACATTTGCTGTAGCTATAAAGTTTTCCATGAAACCGTAACTTTAGTCAGTTTCAAGTTAGAAGCTGATAATATGTACACTCATTTGTTTACGCGTGTTCCATGAATTTTTTTCTCAGTCAGTTATTTCCTGTCTGTTTGTGGGTATGACCATCATCACAAAACTATGAGGTATAGATAGGGTTGTCTGTGTATGAATAGGAGAGGAGAGGAGCTTGGTGTTTTTTTCTACAAGCCCCTTCTCATCATCATCATCATCATCATCATGACTGAGTAACCGACAACAATTGAATGAGTGAGTATTTTCCTTTTACTCAGCATGTTGTTGTGTACTACTACTGCACACACTTGTGTTCTGAGTACTATGTGCACCCCTTCACTCATGTTAACCAAAGGCAAACTATTTTCCTGGTTCTCCCCTATTGGAGCAACTGACTTTGAGTGAGCTAGACAGTAACTGACTCTGACTCCAGTCAGTAGTGCTTCAACGGACATCCTATTAGCATCTGCCTGCTTATATATCTTCAAGTTTCTCTCTAGTTATCCAGCAGTTGCAGCATACAAAGCGTGAACAGAGCTTTACATTATATAGTGCTCTCACATCACACAGTGTTTCTTATTCTTGTCACACATTTTATCTGCTCAACTTCCTTTGCTCACAGTATAGTGTAAAGTGTTATTGGGAAAAGTGCTGCTAAGGCAATACAGCTGTTAAAATGGTTGCACAAAGTAAAAATGTAAGTTTTGTTTTATATTCAGTGATGATGATGATATTTGATTAATTCGCCAGTATATGGTTTGCCAATGGGGTAGCCCACATTGGTCTTTTTGCCGGCAAATGTCAACGTTGACAGGAGACTCTTTCCTGCTCATTTTTAACGAGGGGAATCACATATGCTGAGCGTAGGAATTATTAATGTAACCAAGAAATATAATGCCGGTTGAGCGTACAAGAAATATTATGCAGCCTGAGCGTATATATATATGCATAAATACAATAAATATAAGGCAGGCTGAACATATATGGAATGTAATGCAGTGTTTCATGGCTGGCGTTTTTAAACGTGGATGAAATGAGCTAAATAATTTTAATTTTCTGCTCGTCATAAGACAAAGCGTCATGCTCTGTTGTACTCTGCTGCTGTCAAGGTTCTGCTTGAGTGACAGGAGCAAATGCTGGCTGCAGCAAAGTTATACCTGCCGGTGCATATTTAACTTCCAGAGAGGCGAATGAATATAAGTTCTGTATGCATTGTCAATGTGTTTAAATGGGATGCTATTTATAAAATTTTAAGTCTTATGACCACGGCGATGACGAGTGTGTGGTGTGGTGTAATGAGAGGAGGATTCATGCAGCCTTGTCATCAATGCATGTTTAAATGCAATAGGAGCGTCGTGTGGTCTTGTGTGTGTGTGTGTGTGTCGTGTGGTCTTGTATGTGTACCTGTAATGATTCTGATGACCTGGTTCTCAAACTGATTAAAATTTTTAATGCTGCATATGCAAACTACTGGAGAATTCATAGGTACCGTTCTTGTAAAGCCAGTAGTAGTTAGTTTAGTATGTATATGGCATCGTGAGAGAACTTGAGAAGTTTACAGAAGATGGGAGCTAAAAGAGAAAGAATGGCATTGCTCAGCTAAAACTCATGGGGGAGGTCGGGGAGGAATGATGCTAAGAATGAGTCAGGGAAGTTGCGAGGAAAAGACAAGTGTGGAAAAATCTGATCACCGTATGTCATGTCCCAGGGTCGACATCATCATCATCATATGTGAACATCATCGACATGTATAGCCTCACAATCGCAATGTCTTCTTCTTCTTTTCTTCATATGCACTTGCGAAATGTAATAAAACTCCTTGGCCGCAGTTTTCTTTTCCAACAGTTGGCTGCTAGGAGGGATCTATAGTAATATTGCGTGAGCCCCCGTCTTACTGCACCTTGGAGTGTGGGAATATGATGATCTTGCTCAGTTTTTTGTGTGGGAAACTGGGTCTGCAAAGTCAGTTTGTAATGTACTGCGTGTGTCTGTTGTTAATCTGTATACGTGTGTGTCAGTTGTAATGTAATGTGCGTGTAGATTTGATTGTAGGAGAAATGAAAGTGAAAAAGGGTTTCTCCAGATAAGCTCACTATAAAGCTCCTTTTCCACTCATGTACATTCGATTAGCTTGAGGATGACGGGTCAAAATGTCTTTCTTTTGATGATTAGAGCCGGTTCATTCTCTGCATACATTACATTATTATTATTGCTCCCCCCTCCAGTATTTAACAATAATGCAGGCAGGGCGTAGAGGCGCATAATAGGACAAGGAATAAAGTTTGAATTGCTCTTATGGTGCTCATGATGATGTTGCAAGATGAAGAAGAATTATAATTCTGCTCGGAAAATAATTTCCACAGGATCATTGGGTGTGAGGTATGCAACATATATACGGACGGGGGGGACCTTGACAGTATCTGATCCTCATTGTGGTGGTTGTCATATGATGGGTCTCGCTCGTGGGTCGTGTTGTACTGCGTGGACTCTATTGTACTCAAACTGTGTATGATAATGAGGCTTAAGGCTGGATTAATGCGGTTATATTATGATTATTATTATTATTACATGCACGTAATTGAGCATAGAATTGGTGGAATTTAAGTGGAATTAAAACACACATCATTGCTCCGCCTCTCTTTGCTCTCTATTATATTTTGATGATGACGACGGGGGCTGAATCTGGAGGGGCTATTAGAAGGTCACGTGTGGATAGTTTTCAACTAGTTGTTGTATTACAGAGGCTAGACATAATAATAATATGACACATCTATAGGGCTGACTTACTGAATAGATGGAGTAGTCCGGGAAGAAAAATAATGCAAGTACAGAGAGGAAGGGAGGATGAGCTCATAATTTGTTAATTTACGAGTGAGGCTTTACTTCTCCAAGGCTGACATAATCCTGTAGACGCAGGCGGACTCGTAAGCGTAAACATGTAATGTAATAATTGTCAGTGTGACACATGTGAGTGCATACGGACAGCTAAAGCTGGCTCTTGGCTGGACTTGTACTTATTACTAAACGCTTCGTCCAATTCCAATCCTCGTAGTCAGCCAGCCCATAAAGTTAGCTAGCTGTTCTTCTATGAAGTTAAAGCCAAGCTATAGCTATATTGCATTGGAGCAGCATGACTCGGCTTGTGAAGTATTGAATAATTGGCAATCACTTCTGAATGACTTTACTTTTGATGGTCTCATCATCACGGAGGAGCAGCTCACGGACCTGCTCCCACTCACACGCTTCGAATAATAATCATATTAACTGACCAAGATTGTATTTTTGGAGATGTGTAATAATTGGCGTTGGATGCAATGGGGCTTTACTTAAAGTTGGCGGAGGCTTGTTTTTAAGTGCTGAGATGTGTAGACTTTAAAAAATGTCTGACTGGAGAGCTACACGCTATTACAGATGAAAAGTCATTGAGGACTGATTTAAATTCTGGGATGAGTGTAAGATGAGTTTATAATGGTATGAGATGAGAAGGAGACGATGCATGTTTTGTAAGTGGGAAATGTCAATATTAACCTGTAGTTTATAGTGTCGAGTAGGGGAGTTGCTAGGTTGTCGGGGAGTGGGAAAGCTACTACTACTGTACAAGATTTATCTGGAACCTTAGAATTATTATGCTGAGTATGAGGAAAAATTGGATTTATCATGTGTTTCTCTCTCTTAAGGTTTCACCACCACTATGCTGAATATTATTGACTGTAGTATGTCTATGATTTAAGCCCGAAGGTTATTGATCCTTGAGGAATGAATGAATAAATTGTCATGCCAGAGAATGTATAGAGAGAACCAAGGTGCTAATTGACTTCCATTGTGCTGGCATTGGACTGTGAATAATAAAGTATTTCTCGGTGTGACGGTGACAAAAAAAAGTGGAGGGCGACGGAAGTTGAGGTTGCATGGATGGAATGTAATGATGTGGAGGACTCCCATTAATAATAATCCTCGCGTGTTGCTCTTAATTTGTAGAAATTATAATCTGAACTTTGTTTTCCTGTATTTTCCAGGTAAATGTACGCGTGACGACGATGGACGCAGAGCTGGAGTTTGCGATCCAGCCGTCCACAACGGGAAAACAATTATTTGACCAAGTTGTCAAGACGATCGGACTGAGAGAAATTTGGTTCTTTGGACTTCAGTATGTAGATAGTAAAGGCTACTCTACTTGGCTCAAACTGAACAAAAAGGTATAATGATCATGATGATGGATGAATGGTAACAACACTTACTTAGAGCTACCTACATTTGGAATAAAACACGTGGATTTACTGTGTAGTCTTGTTTGTTAATGTAATTGCTTACGGGGATACTTTCCTTAACCGGAGGCTGCACGGAGCACAGAGTGCTTTTATATATCAAGTTGTACTTTTGGACGTGGGGTAATTCTTGGGACTTTTTGGGCTATTTTAAAGTGGCGTGTTATATATGTTTATAAGTGGCCTACATATACGACCAATTGTTAGTAGTAACAGTTGTGCTCAGTGCAGCCGGTATACATAAAAATAGCTTAACGGGAATGAGAAGGAACACATGGTTGTAGATAATATAATAATAATGTACATTATATGGATGGACTTAACTTGGGATAATCTAATGGAATTGTTTGTCTGGTTTCACCTGTAATTTTTTTCTCTGTCATTTTCTACATGCTGCTCCTGCTATTTGCTTTCATGGGGATCACACAAATGCTGGCTTCTAATTTTAATGCTGATGCTGCTGCTGCTACTACTACTACTCACGTCTAAAACATCTTCTTACAAAATAATTCAAGGAAGAGCCAGAGGATTTTTTAGAAGCCTGTGTCCGCAGGATGCGGCGTCAAGGGAGTTGTGATCTGGTACAATAAAGATTTAGTACATAAATCTCATAATGTAAATGATTTATCATCTTGAAATCATATGAAACAAAATGTCCTATCTCTCTATTTTTTTTGTCTTTCGTACATTCTTCATGTCAAACTTGACAGTTTGGATGAGTCTTGTTGTGGGACTCTTATAGAACCTGTAATATTCAGAGGTATTACTCTTAAAAGACTCGCTGTCATTATTCTATAACTGTTGTTTAGTCTGCAAATTGGACTCTTATTTGAAATCCTATTTGATATTATTATTTCGTCTGCGAAATTATTCAAAGTTATAATGATTTTTTTTATTATTATGCTGCCTGATTATGCCTGCAATAATGTTGCATGCTTATTGCTACAAATATGCTCCTCATTTTCCTGCTTGTAGTATTACTTCCTACTTGGGTTTTACTACTTTAACTTCTGAAGGTCTTTCTTCTTGAGAAGTCGCTCACGAAGTTTTCTCGCACGCTGTCTTTGCATGGGAATGTGATGGATAATAATAAGGATGCTAGTTGATGCTAATAATAAATAATAATAAATAATCATGGTGTCATTATTTTAGGTATTGACCCAAGATATAAAGAAGGAATCCCCGCTCCAGTTCCGCTTCCGTGCAAAGTTCTATCCAGAGGATGTGGCTGAAGAATTGATTCAGGATATTACGACCGTAAGTAACAAATGCAACTAGTGCAACAATTAACAATACAAATACAATCGATGCATTACAAAAAAAAGTACTACGATTTGTGTGAATGAATTTTGTATTTTGGTAACTATTGCAGAGGCTGTTCTACTTGCAAGTAAAGAACGCCATAGTCTCGGACGAGATCTACTGTCCTCCAGAAACATCCGTCCTTCTAGCATCCTACGCCGTGCAGGCCAAGTACGGAGACTACAACAAGGATGTTCACACCAGCTTGGCCAACGACCGGATCCTCCCTCAGCGTGTCATGGACCAACACAACATGTCCCGTGAAGAGTGGGAAGAGCGGATCCTGACTTGGTGGAAGGAGCACAAAGGGATGATGCGGGAGGATGCCATGATGGAATACCTGAAGATTGCTCAAGACCTGGAAATGTATGGTGTCAACTTTTTCGAGATCAAGAACAAGAAGGGTACGGAGCTGTGGCTGGGCGTGGATGCGCTCGGTCTGAACATTTACGAGCGGGAGGACAAGCTTACCCCTAAAATTGGATTCCCCTGGTCGGAAATCCGGAACATTTCCTTCAACGACCGCAAGTTCGTCATCAAGCCCATTGACAAAAAGGCCCCAGACTTTGTATTCTTTGCCCCGAGACTTCGGATCAACAAAAGGATTCTGGCCCTTTGCATGGGCAATCATGAGCTGTACATGCGTCGTCGCAAGCCAGACACCATTGAGGTTCAGCAGATGAAGGCACAAGCCCGGGAGGAGAAGTTGGCCAAACAGCAGGAGCGGGAGAAGCTGCAGCGGGAGATAGCGGCCAGGGAGCAGGCGGAGAGGAAGCAGCAGGAGTATGAGGAGCGCTTGAGGACCATGCAAGAGGAGATGGAGAAGAGACAGAAGGAGTTGCTGGACGCTCAAGACACCATTCGTCGACTGGAGGAGCAACTCCGAAAGCTTCAAGAAGCCAAAGAGGAGCTGGAGCAGCGTCAGAATGAGTTGCAGGCAATGCTGGAGAAGCTGGCGGAGAGCAAGGAGCTGGAGGAAGCTGAGAGATTGAAGCTTGAGGAGGAGGTGAGGCTGAAGCAGGAGGAGGTGAAGAGAATCCAGGAGGAAGTTCAGGCCAAAGATGAAGAAGCTCGGAGGTTGCAGGAGGAGGTGGAAGCGGCTCGGGTGAAGCAACAGGAAGCTGCTAGTGCCATGCTTCAGGCCACCACCACACCTGCTCATCACATTGTCGGGGATCATGATGATGATGATGACGAGCAAATGCAGAATGGACACTCGGAAGATCTTGAATCTGACATGGTCGGGGAGGACCCCGTTGAAGGGATGAGAACGCAAGCGGAGCAGAATGAGCGACTTCAGAGCCAGCTGATGAAGCTCAAGACGGACTTGGCCGAGATGCGGGATGAGACTAGGGAAACTACGATGGATAAACTTCACAAGGAAAATGTGAGACAAGGACGAGATAAATACAAAACACTGAGGGAAATCCGTAAAGGAAATACTAAGAGACGAGTGGATCAGTTTGAAAACATGTAATTGTAAGAAAGTAGAATCCAAAAAAGTGTGAATTTATATATTTAATTATGTACTGCTCCAATTATTAGACGTTGAATGATGATGATGATGAAAACAGTCCAAAAGAGAACAGTCTTTCTATATCCTCCCCCTCCCCCGCCTACATTCAATAATAATCCTTTCTGTTGTCCAATAAAAGTCAAAAAAGGAAAAGTTATATAATGTAGATGGATTCCATTGTTGTAACTGTTAGAAGCTTCCAGTTATTATTAAGTATATAAAAAATAAGATTACAATATTTTTGACGACCTTGTCCACAACACAGTTATGATTCCATAGCCATAATGTACTGAATATTAGAGCGAGTTTGATATGCCGCAATTGAAGAAGAATGTGAAAATGGTTCACAAAAGAAAGAATGTGAGACCATCGCTCTGAAGCTTCACTTGATTGTATTGAAATTATTATTATTATTATTATTACTATAGCGATGATGATGATGATGATTCCGTTAAACATTTTGACGTGTGTACCTTACGCAAATCCAGACAATTATACAAGTCTAATATATCTGTTGTTGTCGTGTACATATATATAACTAAATACTATCTTAAAAAGCGTGTTATACTGTTACTGCCCGAACAGCTTGATCGATCATTTAATGCCTTCTTCTTGATAACATCATTATTATTATTATTTGATGATAACAGATATGAAAAAAATAAGCAACTTGTGTATACACACATACTAACTTACATTTATTTAGAAAATAATAATACACAAACACACAACAAAATGTAACAACAAATTATTATTCTTGTTATATCATTATTATTATTATTATATCATTGTAATATTCATTGTGTAGCCATATAATCACTTAGCTATCACAATTTATATTTACTATACAACAACTCTACTACTACTACTCTGCGTCGTCCTTATTCCAAGCAAGTATTGCAGGTGTATATGTCGTATACACCGAATGTTATATCACATTATTGAATATCATTATTATTATATATATTATTACTATTATATTGGTACATTACATGTGAACTAGAGAAATAAAAATAGTAATATGGACTCTATAATTCTTCAACGTGCTCATTCTTCAAGGAACTTATATAAAAAGCCTTTTCTTGGAACAACCTTAACTTGCACTAAGCCGAGCCTCAACTCAGCTATTACTCCCCATTGCATTGGGCATATGAAGGCTCAAATTCAAGCTAAAGCTTTAATTAAAAGTCAATACTTGTCTGGTCATTTTCGTCCCTTTTTTTGTACATTTTTGTTGATTTCTTATGAACTCTTAAGTCGCCTGAAAGTGACCCCTTCACTATTGGGAAGAGGGCCCTTCAGTATAGAAAATGAGAGCCCTTCATTACAGGAATTGGGACCCTTTCATCACAAGAAATATGAATCCTTGATCTTAGAAAGGGGATGAGCCCTTGACTATTGGGAAGAGCCCTTAGCCCTTGGCCTTTGGGGCATTGAGCGTATTGGTGAGTTTGGCGCTTGGAAATTCGAAGAGAAAAACGAGGGCTACTCATGAGCAGTGAGCAGTTGAGCTCGATGAGCTCAGATTTGGTGTGCGAGTCAGATCCACAAGTGGCCGGGTAAATGAGTTACTGGACGCTTTATTATCCCAATCCAAGCACGCCGAATGTTCCCAGTTTTGTGGTGTAAATAAACAATCAGAGTTAAAATAACAAGATCCGAGTACTTTGAGAGTTTGAAGCCTGGAAATGATTTAATCAAGATAGTTTTTTGTACTAAGAATGTGAAATTTGGTATGACTTGAGATTTAAGTGAAATAGATCGAGGTCGGGTTTAGTAGGCACACAATTAAAATAATAATGATGGAAACACAAGGTGCGACGAGCATTACGCCTACAGGAATTATACCGGTGAGTAAAATTAGAGTGTGAAGAAAATGTCATGGGTTATTGTTGTCGTCATGCCGTCGGCTAGTTTGGTGAACTGAAACCGACGCTATAATGAAGATTAAGTGTAAGATTGAGAATTATTAATTTCTTTAGGTTCCTAATGGATTCAAATTAAGCTCATCGTCCATTACTTCTTCTTCATCATCCAATGAATCTTCTAAATTTTATAAGAATGACACGAGTCCATTCAGCAGTTCGTCGAGCCGGCTCT
Source organism: Deuterosminthurus bicinctus (assembly GCA_034698825.1). Classification (NCBI taxonomy): domain Eukaryota; kingdom Metazoa; phylum Arthropoda; class Collembola; order Symphypleona; family Bourletiellidae; genus Deuterosminthurus; species Deuterosminthurus bicinctus. The sequence continues at coordinate 9,921 of JAQIWI010003513.1, forward strand.
CATCATCCACATCTTCTCCTGGGGTCCTCAAGAGTGGGAATAAGACTGTTGTTCTAAGTTCCAATGGCAATAAATGTGTGATGAATGGGAATAAAATGCTTCTGTCCTCATCCAGTTTG
>JAQIWI010003514.1:0-10039 GCA_034698825.1 Deuterosminthurus bicinctus
CTTATTACATCTAGCACCATGGTACTTTGCCGTAACTTGATCTCCGTTTAGATCCTCACACCAAACAAGATGGCCACTTAACGTTTACTATGACCAATTTAGTTTAACTAACCTAATAAATAGGGTTCTTTCACAATATTTCTGCTCTCAGTTAGGCGACAGCCATTACAACTGGTCTGGTCAGGTGCGACTGCAATCTGCTCTCAATACATTCACTCTATACATTATAATTCCAAAAATTTAATAATTTCAACTTAACATTAAGTTCTATACCCCTTCATCATTCAAAATGTTAAGCACATTTGAGCTCCCACACATAGTCCGATTCATAAAACTCGCATCTATGCCAATGCTGCCCTTAGAAGTGAACATAAAGTCGTTGAGTGTCGATGTGACTCGATCCAGTTTCAAGCGTTGGGTCAGTCTCGCAAATTTTCGCATGTCTGTGCTGCATGTAGTTTTCATCATCCTCCGATTCGGTCACTCTTGCTACACAAAGCAGAGCGAATCAAATTATTTATTTGATCGAGTCATTCAGTTCGACATCCTCATGGCGTCTACACTGTACATCAACGTGGTACGGGTTGACTTTTGTGGGTAGTGGGTAACACAGATGTCAACGTAAGTCCTTACAGTTAGAGATAAAAAAAAATCAGCATTGAATGTTATAAGCTAATACGGTTTTAACTTCACACTGAAGTATTTGTCGATGTGATAATGCTGGACTTTATTTTTGTAGAAAAAAGAAGCGGTATGAAGGACATAAGAATACATAATTCTGGACCGAAGAAATCGTTGAATTCTTTAAGAAATCGATGCAAGCAGTTGTCAACAGGGATCCAAAGTTGGATACAGAACCATTCGCTTCAAGAACTCTTGGCACTTCAAGCTCCGCAAATGTGCATGGGAGTCATAACCACATTCACCATTGCGTACATTATGCGACCTTCTGACCTCTTGATCTTCACGGCATTGCCATCGTCACTAAGAAATTCGTGGAGTTTTGGAGCTTTTCTCATAGAAGAAGTTCGTTTCTTGCTGTTGATTTGGGCGACTGCCTTTCCGATCATGCAGCTTCACGTTCTTTTCTTTGAGGGAATCTCAAGCCGGTTTAAGAGGTTGGAAGACGCAATCGAAAGGTATGTTGTATTTTTGGGCCATTACGTTATAAGCCGTCAGTAGAAATGCATTATTTTTTGGTTTTACAGAAAACCGCATTGCGTTACAACTTCACAAGCCTTCGCAAACTCCAAGTTTGTGTCACATTATTCAATGCAGTCAACAGCTATGTAATCTTCAGCCTCAAAGTCACCTTCCTTTCATCGGCGATAGTGAATGGCTACACTGCCATCGTTTGCATTCACAAGAACAATATAATCGCTGCATGGCTTTGCACATTGCTTTCGGCTCAAGTTCTCATAAGCTACTCCATCATGTATCGCAAAGCTTTTGCAGTACCTCAGAAGTTTCACCAGGCAAAATTGCAACTTATGAGGGCTGTCAGAAGAGACTGTCGTATGATTGATGAGGAGAAAATGACCATTAAGAAACAATTTCGGTCGATTCCAAACGTTGGAATCCGTGTTGGAGGGTTCCATTGCGTCGAAAGGACGCTTTGGCTGAATGTCGCTTTGGGAGCTTTGGTCACGTTTGGTTGAATGTGACCATCTGATTTTATAGAATTTATGTTAAATATACGTCGATAATCGGCGGAATTGGGTGCTAGTGATTATCGCATATTGCAATCAGCAAGCCAGATTCTTATATTTGTAAGTTATGTTAGTGCACGAGGACAAACCTATAAATCTGAACATGCAAATTTAAGGTAACTAATAATGTATATTGTATGCATTTTCCACCGGACAAAGCAGTCTTTGGAATGGAACAAGTGTTTCTAGTTCGAATTCACGCGACAAACTGGCTTTTATTTATCGAGTCAAGACACCTCACGGCGAAAGAAACGTTTTAGGCATGAATGATGAATGACCCCAAATCAAATAGCAATGGAGAAGTCATGTAATCGCACTGAATCCAGCTTTTCACAGGCAAAGGTCACTCATCACTGATCATGCAGTCATCAGTCCCCGTCGTGGGTATAATTGTGATTGTCCATCTCACAATGGAGTCACTCATTTATTCGAGAGGAACACTCAGGTTCAAATCTTGAGTACACCAATTAAATAAGAACTCAAAGCTATGGAACTCCTAACTATGGAACCCTTAGAGGTGATGATTCAAGTGACGTTCATTTTATTAACTTCATGAGTGCTACCTCACTAAGTGAAGAACCGGTCGCATAACTCAATACAGGCATTCGATACTTTAATGGGAGAAAAATCTAGCAGGCTCTGGTGGTCAACATTTCCTACAAAAAACAATAAGAGCTACTTGGCTACTGTCCTCTTTTAACTGATACTCTTTTTTCTAAGGTCAAGGTCCAGGACTGTTGTGCACTCACACTTGTACCCTACAGCTAATTGTATTAATGGAAAGGACTCCTCTCACTCCCCCTCCGCATGTGAGAGGAGGAGCGAGAGGTTTCTTTAGAGCTGGAGCAATCTGGACAGTTAGTCGGTGGACAACTCTAAAGGACCTTGGACATTGTGTTTGTAACTATCCTATACATCTACGAGTAAACTCCCAAGTGTACAGTACTCTCTCAGTTAACAAATAAAGTTACTTCATGTGCGACCCAAGTCATACTCGTCTCAACATACCCAAGTGATTCACACAACAACGAGTATCTCGTGCCCATCAACCACCGACCATCATTGTGCAGTGAGCTAACTTAACCGTGACATTATTACATCTCACATCCTTCATCCCAATAATCCCGCTGAGCGGGTCGGTCGAGCCATACATTACATTCATTCAGTCGAGTTGGCTGGAGTTGTTTAATATTGTGAGACGTATAATACAGGCTGCATCTCTCTCCCGCCGTACTCTCTCGAGTTAACTGAAGCCTTGGTTTCAAATTGGTACAGTCTAAAAAAAATTATAGTTGCAATGAGTGACCTCTGCCCTGTAGCTGTATCTGCAGTTCCGAATGCTTCTGACGACCACGTAAGTTTACGACAATTTGTTGTGTAAAGTAAATCGTGGTACTATAATTTCAGTGTCAAATAATTTCGTATTCAAATTTTTGCAGTTATTCTTCACATGGAATCGTTTGTCTGTGCAGCCTCAGACCCTGTACGATGCAAGCTGTTACGCTCTGAAGCAGAAAAAATATTGTGATGTCATTTTCACGTTCCCAAATCTACCTGACCGAATTGAAGCCCATGAGATTTTCTTGAAGATCCGTTCTCCTGTATTTGAGCAGATATTTCGAATGCGGAAGTCAGGAAATGTTCAAGGGAGAGAAATTGAAATCAGCGAGTGTACTCCAGAAAGTTTTCAAGAATTTCTTGAGGTAGATACATTAAATCCGCTCTAGTTTTAATGAAATTCTGTCATGCAAAACTAAAAATAAAATGTTTTCAGTTCATTTACACGGACAATTTCGAAGTGAATGCTGCTGGAGCCTTGGACTTGCTACATTTGGCCCGAAAATACAAGGTTCAGCCATTGGTCACAAGATGTGAAGAACTTCTTAAAGAGGACATCCTAATGGAGCACTCTGTCCAAGTCTTTGAAACTGCTCGCCGCTACGGTTTTAGTGAGCTGGTCGCCCGAGCAGGTGAAATCATGGTCAAGTAAGAAATGAAGTACATTTTAAAAATAAACGAAGCATATTATGATCTAGCACTTCCATAATCAACGTTCATACGAACTAAATATTGAAATCTTATCCAGCTCGTTGGCCTACTTGATTGAAAATGATGCACTGGCGAATGCTGAAGACGAGACTATCGCCTACTTACTAGGACGTGATGAGTTGGATATGAAGGAAGTGGAATTGTTCGAATTTATTCTAAAGTGAGCTCTGACTTTTGCATTATGTCATCAACTTGTTATGGAATCAGAGCTGTAGTTTTATACAACCATCTCCAGGTGGGGACAGAGCCAAGTTTCACAAACCGAAGGAGCTGTTCTCTTGCGGGATCAACTGAGAAAAGTCATCCCACTGATTCGATACACAAACATGACTCCTCTGGAGTTCAAGTCTATAGTCGTACCCACAAGGCTGCTGTCTGTTGAAGAAATGCTCTCGGTTTTCTGTTACTTTGCAGAAGGTGAATCTACAAGGTACTGGAATTTTTTGTACTTTGCCAAGTGTCTCGCGTGAAGTGGATGGGATCTTAGACTCATTCTGAATTCCAAATTGAAATGCTTTTGGTTCCGGATTTCAGGAAAGACGAACCGATAAATTTCAACACTACCCCGCGCAATCATCAGTTGAAGGCGTCTCTGGCGTTGAGTACTCTAAAGTCATAAATGTAATCAGAGGGATACAGATTTCTCTGGTGTAGTGAATGGTGGCTCCTTTTCCCCATACATTTATGCATTGCACCTGAATATTTCGTCGGAGATAATTCCTGAGGTACTGCTTTCTTGGTTTGATTAGAAACTGTTAATGAACTTGCAATTTTCATCTCTCAAATAGCGATAAGAATTTGAAATTGACTTCACATTTACTCAGACCATTGTTGTATTGCTTTGATGGTTTGGAAATTCTTATTAAAATTAATTATAATATTTGCACAAGTATTTTCAAGCATTACAATGTAGTTTTTAGTGACGACAAATTATTCTGAACTTAAGTTTAGCATTTCACGAGCCAGCCAACCACATCGGCACCGACCACAAGTCGACCATGAAAACAAGGTTGACTGTATTGTGCACAATCTGGGTCATATAGGTGAGACACATTCCAGAGTTTATGTACATGAAACTTCCAAATCTTATTCCAGTAGGGCGCCTACGAAATAATCGACCCGTTGGACGATGGGCACAATCGCCATATTTTACTTTGAGCTTGAAATACGCTGAAATTCCAGCTTCGACATCTGCCTGAAGTCCAACGGATGCCTCCCGAAAGTGTTCTGCAAACTTCAAGACCATAAATCCTACTTCCAGAGCTCCAATTGCAATAGAGCACACGCCCGGTATCCAGCCAAGAGGCGGAAACCCCTTGGCTACGTCTATCTTTAATAAGACCGTAACGCAGGTAGATGCGAGCATAACTCCAAGAGAAGCGGCCACAGATAGTGTGGTACTTGCGAAATCGTTGAACACTTTCATTAGGAGCTCCACTTGAGCATGATATTTTAGTTTGGTGGTCCAGGGGATTCGTGAAGAACTTCTGCTAGAAAGGAATAACATGAGCATCTGATTTTATTGCCAAAGAACTCTGCTGGGTCTCACCTCAACTCGTTCAACAGATAGGCGAAGCAGGCAAGGCCTTCATTTGTGGCAGTCAAACACACCTCTACCAGCCAAATCGCGTAGGTCACAGTCATCACATCAACAATTAGGCAAAACCAGGCCAGAACCGAATGGAATGAGTCAGGCTCATTTACATAGTAAGACAGTGCAATTGGAGAGCTGAAACAAGTTGCTGCTAACGCTATTGCTACAGCGGGAGTTGATATTACCACCAGCGAGAAGCTAGCCAGGTGCCAAGCAGAAAGCGCAAGCTGATGACCCTTAAGCTCCAGAATATTCTTCCCCTTCATGTATTTGTCTGTTTAACACCAAATAGTTGTGATGCATGAATGGAATGGAATTTATAAATGTGTAATTTAATGAGCAGAACTTACTCCCGAATCGCCTCGTCAGCTTCACGATGCCATTGTAAACTAGCTCACACTCCTTGGAATTAAATTGCAACTTGAGGCTTAATAAGCTCCAGAAGCTTGCATAGCCGATACACACTAACCAGATAAGAAGATCTGCTGTGATAAACCCATTGACAGTCCACTTCATTCCGCTGGAGAACCCGACTGGAATCATGAGGATACCCCGAAAAATCACAAGGAAAAGAATGAACTTTGTAGTCCATTTTCGGATTCCTACAGTCGTTGTTAAAAGTATAAATCCTTTATCGAGTTTTCTAATAGCGAAGGGAAATACACCGACGGTAGAACCCAATTGGAATACAAAATGAATGGTAGGGCATAAGAATGTTCCTATTTGGGACCTCCAAGTATAAAAAACTTTTTCGAGCTTTGTATATGAATTGCAAAGGGAATTTTTTAAAACTTTTATGCGAGCTGAAATTTTATGCCGCATAATGTACGGATGTCTAGACAGAACTAAGACTGACGTGGACTTGTGAAATGAAAGAACAGGACGAAGTCGCTTTGCTTTTTTTTTAAATTCAATAATAGCTTTTTAATCCATTATTGATCAAATGCTCTGCTTCGCTTATGAATCACTTAAGCTGATTGCAATTTATTTTAAATAGCAGCCAGCAGGGCACGGGTGACTGTAATTGAAAAGCGATCACAGCAATATAAGCATTATAAATTCCCCATTTATCTGCATCAACACCGTTCCAAATGCCCAAAAGATCCAAGCAGTAGGTACGAGGTTTGGGTAAATTGTAAGATCAAGTAATTCGAAAACACAACATTACATCTTGTCAGAGGTGAAATTTAATAAAGATTATACTGGGTATCTCCGTCACACTTTGTAAACCTTAGTGCTAAATATACTAATTAGCATATTGACACTTCGCATAAATCAGCAACGAAAGGGAAGGATTTTCCTGTAATAATGCAAGCAGGTTGCTGACGTAGTCCAGTGGAGACACACGCCAGTATAAGTCCAGTAAGATAAACTTGGAAGAGAGATAAAGCTAGCTCAAGTGGCCTCACTAGCATTCTAGTGAAAATAACAATAAATACGCCAATCAACAATGCATTAATGACAGCTCATTAAAGCTCTATTGTCGCGTGTCTTATACTCCAGATTTCCTGTGTAAATATTAGTGTAGGATTAAAATAATTAATTACAAAACAAACTGTTGAGCAGCTAATAACTGATGATAACTAATCCATTTTTGAGAGTTAATTGACGTAAATCGTTAAGTACTTTATGTTCTAACTGCTTTGTAATACGGCCCTGTGTTTGGGCAATCTACTTATAAATATGAATCCTTCCGTTGTCACCACAACACTGTACATTCACAGCCAACATTACGCCAACATTACGCCAACATACCGCTGTTGCTCGTACTCTTTGTACTTCTCCCGTTTGATTCCGGTAAGTAAAGAAAATCTTCGCTAGAATTTCATTTTAAATTTACTAAGCATCGATGAATCTTATTGCTTATTTGTTTTACTGTATTTAAGCTTTTGGGAATTATTGCGGCGGACTTCTGGAGGGTGAGCGTGGGCATTTCAGCCTCTCACTGTCGTCCAACACAGACGAAGTTCAAGGCTCCCATTCGCCATGTCTGTGGATAGTTCAACTACATTACAAGTCCAATATTCGATACACACTGGATGACCTTAGCGACGGTGCCCAATTAAATTTATAAGCTGAAGAACAACAAACATCTTGCACAGCTGACAACTCTACAATAAGGTAATGAATTGGCCATTACAGCGCGTCAGCATTGATAAGAATTCTGATTTTTTTTTTCTTTTACAATTTTCAAGATTAAACGCGGGGCACATCGGATCTTCTTTGGAGTTTCCTGGGAAAACCCTCATCATCGTTCTGCCTAATGCTTCACATTCTGTCACGTTTTCATGGGACTTTATGAGTTCTGAAGGCAGCACGAGCGCTGAAATAATGAAAAATTCAGACTTTGTAAGTAGCCCACGTGGTCTCCTGGAATGGGAGCAAGTTGGGCTTGAAGAACGAGTAACGGGCCATCAGTCCTGGTGCTTCTTTGAATGTCACATGGAAGTTGAATCTGGTGACTTCTTGTAACGCAAATGATGCGTGCGCATGCGTTTCCCGATACAGTACAGTCTCAAGCCGTCCACGCGAATAACATTTTAGTCATGAATGAATACGCAAATGAAGTCATCACGTGGTCGCTGAGAGCAGTTACCAGACGAAGATAACATTATTGTCAAAGTCTCGCGTTGGACGCTGTCAAATTTTGTGAGACATTTGGTAGCAGCCCAAGCTTCTCGCTATGTAACGGGTGGATTCACGACTATCTCTGAGAGACACGAAGTTAGATTGAATTCTTAAGTGCAAGAAGTAGATAAAAATTGAGAGCTTACTTTCAGATTTTGAGATAGTGCACTAATACATTTGCAATGGCAGACCTTTGCCCCATCGCAGTGTCCGAGGTTTCAAATTCAGTGGAGGATCAAGTAAGTTAATGGACACTGAGAAAGTTGTACTCATAGAGAAGACTGTGCTTAGTGCACTAAAGTCTAAAGGTACTTGAAATGTTTGAAGTTTTGTTTACTGTCGAATTGATTATTTCTGCAGCCTCAAACCCCGCAAGATGCAAGTCGCTTGCTTCTACAGCAAATGAAATATACCGATGTCGTTTTCACGTTCCCAAGTCTACCGGACCGAATCGAAGCCCATGAACTGTATTTGAAGGGCCGTTCTCCTGTATTCGAGCAGATGTTTCGAAAGCGAAAATCTTTAAATGCACACGTTAGAAATGTTGAAATCAAAGAGTCAACGCCTCAAAGGTTTCAGCAATTTCTTGAGGTAGGTTAAAGCCACTAATGTAAACCTCCTCTCACTGAAATATGTCCTTCCAATTTCAGAAGTTCTGCCGTTGCAGAGGAAATCTCTTCTATATTTGCGAATTTTTTTTTTGGAACGACGCTATCTCCTCCTAGACGCCTTGACCGATTCCTATGTGTAGTACACCATTTGAAAGCCAGATAAATGGCGCTCCGTACTGGGTACATGCGAATTCGGATTTCGGACCGGGAGAGCTCCGAAACCCGGGTCAAAGTTTAAATTTATCGGTTTTTTCGACATTTCAGGCCTAATATGGTCGTGTGTCCCATCATTTAACTCGAAAATTTGTCCTTAGCACGAATCTGACGCTAATTAAACGGTGGATAGCACTGGCTGTATGAGAGTTTAGATTTCGGGCCAGAACGGTTCCGAATTCGGGGTCAAATTTTAAAATTGTCGGTTTTACCGACACTTCAGACCAAAGACGGTCGTGTGACCCATCATTTGACTCAAAACTTTAATCTGAGCACAAATCTCACGCTCAAAAAGCATCATGTGGGACATGTTGATATGACTATAGTCACTTTGGATTGTTTTTAACTTCAAAAACATGGCATACCTCAAAATGCTCGCATGTTCCGTGCGAGTAAACCTATCATGTTCCCGACTTGCTATCATGGACCATATATGACATACTCTGGCCCATGGCCATGTCAACACACGTGATTTCAAGACAAAGGCCATGTGATACCTTAAATGACACCAGACACAAAGCGTTTACCAAAAACAATAGAAAAATCACAAGTACGCCAAACACCAACAGTCGGTAATCGGCGTCAAGTTAAAGTCCGTTATCCGGGCCAAGTTACCATCGGTTCTCGGGGCAAAGTTACCGTCGAATTTCGGAGCCAAGTTATCGTCGGTTATCGGGGCCAAGTTACCGGCGGTTATCGCGGCCAAGTTACCGTCGGTTATCGTGGCCAAGTTACCGCCAGTTATCAGTACCAAGTTACCGTCAGTTATCAGTACCAAGTTACCGTCAGTTATCGGGGCAAAGTAACCGTCGGTTATCGGTACCAAGTTACCGTCGGTTATCGGGGCCAAATTGGAGTCAACCATTGGGGCCAGGTTAGAGTCAGTTACCGCGGCCAAGCAAGAGTCAGTTTCTGGGGCCAAGTTAGAGTAAATCATGGGGCCAAGTCATTGTGAGTTATCTGGGCCACGATAGGGTGATTTACTGGGCCCGATCTAGAATGAGTTACAGGAGCCAAGATAGAGTGAGATACTTAGGTTAACATGTCCCATTGCAACTTTTACAACGTCCGTAGGACGGCGGGCACGCTAGTTTGTCATATGCGATATTTATTGGTTTGTAGTTCATTTACATGGATAAATTTGAGGTGAATGCTGCCGGAGCCTTGGACTTGCTACAGTTGGCACAGAAGTACCAGGTGCACCCATTGATGACAAAATGTCAAGAGCTGCTCAA
>JAQIWI010003515.1:0-10037 GCA_034698825.1 Deuterosminthurus bicinctus
AAAGGTAATTTAGCGGCGTTGTCTTCCGCGATCAAATTCCTTATTTTGGTCTCCGGTAACGCCACCCGACATACTGGACACTTGCGAAACTGAGGGATGCACTTGCTGCATATCAGATGACCATTTTCACATTGGTAGATAGGGAAACAGAGGAAAGTAAAGCACACCGGGCAGCTTAGTTTTTTAGCTTCTAATGAAGATACTGGCACTGGCTCTAGCGGACCTTGATGACTTGTTGAAGCCATTTTAACTTTGCTCACAATGTTTTTTTCTAATTGCTGACCTTTAATCAAGCATGAGTTGACGACTGCGACTTTTGGAAGTTGCGAAGAGTGCTGGAAGTGTGTTTTGTATTCACTAGAGCGTTTGCTCATTTATTATAATATGTATATGTTACTAACAAATGCGGAGTTTGAAGGCTCGTAGTAGCTGGAATTTGTCAGTGTATAAGAACAAATGCAAATTAAAAGCATGAGTATAGTGCCTTGAACCAGTTGGTGAACCCAGTTGCTATATCAGTGTTGTACGTTGCACTTTGGTTGGAGGCTGAGTGGACCTCTGGCGTAGGTGAATTTTCATAGGCCGAGGGTCATATTTGCAACAAATTTGCACTGAAAAATGCTAAACATCTTGACGTTCTTGATGCTGTTATAGGGCTGGGTTATAGGAAAATTGTTCATTCATATGCAAAGAATGGAAAATGGAGGAGCTTTAAAAGTCTGCTGCAGCAAAAATTAATTCTGTGGAATCTTCAAGCGGGTCCAGATCTGCCCTCAGTAATCAGTCAGCTTAGGAATTGCTTTTGCTGTTTTTCTAATCGTTTCACTAAACAAACTTTGACTGACAGCATCCAATGTTCCAACCCTTGAAAATTAAATCCATGCAAGATGTACAGGCTTGTTGTTACCTTGAAGAATTTTTATGTCAAGTATGACATCTCACCTCACATCTTGTAAAGGGGAACAGAGAAAGCTTCTCGATCAAAACAATCATTCCTGAATTTAGGTATTGCACCTTTCCATGTTACAGAATTGATCACGTCGGGGTGATCTGTTAAAGCAACAATGGCTTTTAGATTACAAGTTCATTCCCATTTTGGGATTGTGAGGCGATGGTCTTGGTCAGGAGGTTGAAAGGTACTCTGATGATTCACGACATCATGAGCCAACCGCACAATGCCTCTCATCGCATCCGGACAGATCGCGGAATTCGATCCTTCTCTCTCAGCTCGTTAACTTCCTCAGGAAATATCCCACAGAAGACACTGTCCAGGTTCCCTCCAACACATTGCAAGTCATTTTGCATGATTTCAACATGCTTCAAATCCTTCCAATTTTTTCAAATACATCCAAACGGAATCTCTTCTCGGCGTAGAACTGGGCCGTAGAAATGTCAAGGACCCACCGCGTGAAATCCACCTCTTTAATGTGTACAGCTCTGTCCGGCAAAGGTTCTTGGTTCGCAGCGCTTGCCCGCTCAATTATTGTACTCATGTGATCCGGCAAGAGCTCTGGAGCATTAAAATCCATACAAGGAAAAACTGTAACCTTGTTGACACTTGGGAAAGTACGAGTGAAGTCAAAACAGCTAACAAGTCTAAAGATACGCGGCTCGACTGGTTCCCAGTCGTCGTAGTTGATGACCATGGTAACATCCTTGACATTTTCGAAGCAGAGTCCGTAAGACATTAAAGCTGCAGCAAAAACTGCGTCGACCCTCAAGCAGCAAAGTGTTTTAGTGTAAGATGTCTGCAGTAGCAATGAAGCGATTCTGTTGAATCTCTCAAAGTTGAAGTCGGGGCCAGTGTATTCCATCTCAATTTTTTTCAATCTGAGAGAACTGACGGCACCTTCAGGGATCTCATCAAAGGGAGCAAAAACGGGAGCGCTACACACAAGCACTGCCGAACTCACTTCCATTAAGGTTAGAAGTAAAGCAGGGTGTCCTCCACTATAGGACAGCTTCGTTTCGTTGAAGTCCAGAACTAGAATAGTTGCAATGGCAATGAGCTATATACTTCCTGGTAGCACTTGTACCATGAGGATCCAAGTGACAATACTGCCAATGACGACCTGAATGAAATTCCATACCCAAGCCTTCAGTTATGTGAAGCTTCCAGCTTTAGCCGCCAGAGGTCTACGTTTGTACCAACGGCTGGTGAGAAGAGTGGTGCAGCATCGAATTTGGCACCGTACATGATACTTTCAAAGAACTCGTTGGATTTGGTCGGCAGAATTTCAGCGTGATGAAGGATAATAACGCCCATGATTTGTTGCTTTTACGTTAGAGATATCCCACCTAGCACAGCACTGTGAGTCTGACGAGTAGAACGTTGGACTTGACTGAAAGTGACAGTATTTTGTACTGCAGTATGGGGACGAGATGAGAGAAAAGGCAGTTGAAGCAATTCATCACTAGCTCCACTAATTAACTTTTCCTCCCATTTCATGTATTCAAAAATGGTCATAAACGCCCAATCGGCAGCTTGTGCAGTGAAATGAGCCACCAGGACAGAGACTTCGTACTGGACAGTTCTTGCACAGGCTCTGAGAAGTGGTAAAGGAGTGAAGAATTCTGCAGTACAAGTGCGTTGACAGCAGTCCGAACTGGCCTGAGGTTAATCCCGACCAGCAGCAGAAATATATGACACTCAGAATCTTGTTGTCTTTATGCAAGTGAAGCATGTTTCTCAGCCCCAAGTATCGTTCTACAAGAAAATGTGTTTTAGAGAGTACAAGGTGGTTCAAAATGTTTAAACCACATATGGGATTCTTTTTGGTGTAATTTTGCAGCTATCCTGACCACATTGACACTTCATGTGCCAAAATACTATCAAATCGGCTGAAATGAAGTAGTTATGACCAATTCTAGCCTTTGTTTCCCGGGTCCATTTCTAACCTCCGAAAAATCGGGGGTTTCTTATATCTCCCGGAAGGCGTTCATCAATTTTGACAAAATTGTTTTGTTTTTAATATTTTTGTGATGTTTATTGATCTGTTTCATCAATATCACCAGCATTCCGGATTTTGCGAAAAAACACCGAAAAACATGCATTTTTTGCATTCAAATGGCCGATATTTCGGTTGAAATTTGAAACTAAAAAATGAAAAAGAAGTTCCACAAAAAAAAATATTTATCAAAATCATACCACAATAATTAGCAATGACATACTCGATCTAGTCAAAAAATCTCCAAAAAAAATTCGGTGTTTTTAAATCAATTTTGAAGCTGTATTGAAATTTTTTGCCCCGATTACGCCTAAAAATGACAAGTGTTACGCATAAAACGTTCTAAGGACTATCGTCCTGTTGATCTACGTAAAATGTTGATTGGCAAATGCCAATTGCAATGCTAATTAGCTACACAACTGCAATTTAAGTTACGGGAAGGGAATGGATAAGCCACTAAAAATAAAACAATCTTTGACTCAACATACCCAGACGGTTCGCCCATTAGGTCACGACACTGCCAAAGGAGTGGATTTGTGTAAATTTTTATGCTGACTTAACTTGATCAGCGTAGTTTTTTGCACCTTGATAAATGGCCATTGTAATCTTCAGAAAAATGAATGCCTACCACTTCTACAAATATCTACAAAAAATTTTACCACATTATTTCAAAGTGCGCAGCATGTAACTTCTGAATAGCAGAAGAGAGTTAAAAGCCTTAACTCAATCAAAAAAGTTCATAAGGGTATTGTGAGGTAAATGATCATTAGATGAGACTTTATGTTCAAAAATTAATAAATCGAGTAGTTGACAACATTCTACACTGAATACATTACAATATTCAAGAACATGGATGAGGTGTGTGAGCCGTAAGTCTTTGCATAGGCGAAGGGCCGTATTTGCATCAAAAATATTATTGAAGAATTGTAAAACTCCTTCGTGTTCTGATTTTCTAATTCTTTTTAATTCATTAAAGTCTCTAGCAAAAACACTTGAGAAATGTTTCGTGTAAGAATCTTCAAGTACAGTACTGATGTCCTGTGCAAAATTCATGAAACAACCACTTATAAATGAGCCCTGTAGAGCATCTCTCAAGCGCTCCATATTTCCCAGTATGAGCCGGTGGCTTTAATCAAGAGGCTCAAACGTTCTTCGATGATTCACGACGTCAACCATACAATTTCTCTCATCGCATCGTGATATTGTTGCGTATTCAGCATCATTGCTGAAAAGAAGTGGGCCAGCTCACTCAAAGCTTTAAGATAATTGCATCCTTGTTTAGGTCGGAAGAAATCGGTCCAGGTGATACGACCATAAAGTGCCATAAGAACCTTGTTTGGGTACATATTTTTACTTTTTTAAAGACTTTTACCCTGATAGTCCTCTTTAAAGCCTCAGGTTCCCTCGTAAAGCTCACCAGCTCATTCATGTTAGCATCTACAGGACGGAAATAAGAATAGTAACTAGAGACATAAATGTAAATTTCTTTGGTTGACAAACCCTCAATCAGCCATGTCACTCTTTCCTGGAGTCATTACTCAAATAAACGCGCAATGATGTGAGCCACCTTTATTTATATAAACAATCTAACGAACAGTTTTCATATCTGTCAGCCGATTCGTCGTAGACCTAAATCGTAAAGCAATGATAAAGCTTTAAGACTGCAGTAAGAAGAGAAACTATAGCAAGAAATAACCGTTATTACTCTTTTTGACACACTATTGGTCATTGCAGTGGGTGCCTAGGGTCAGTCAGTACTGAAATAAACACAGTGAGGGGAATCACCTCTATTTATACGTGGGACCAGTTTAAGTATCAGTAACCCACTTCTATGCAGTCGTTAATCGTAATGTACGTTATTTGCTTTGTTGTACCTTTAACTTGGTCTTACTAAACAAAAAAATCGTTATTGCGAATGTTCTTTAAAAACTTCGGCTTCAATGGAAGATTACGCTGTGATCTTGAATCTAAAAGACGGTTTTAATTGATATGTGCAACTCATGCAAAGCATGCTCGGTAATGCACTCTTCTCCATTTTGGAAGAAACTATAGTCCAGGTGATACGACTTTAAGGTGCCATACGAACCTTGTTTAGGAATCCATAGCTAATGCCTTTGTATTCAAGAAGGTGGCCGTAAAGCTTCTCAAGCAACTGGCATGCTTTCATTAAAAAGGCATACTCCAATCCATCTGCTGGAATCTTTGGCTCGTGACGACCTGATTGACCACTCGAGTACATTGACACCTCTACGAAACTCCGAACGGTTTCGGAATGCTGAATATCAAATAATCGCAATAATCATATAAAATTAAAAAAAACGTAATCACATTGCTCCCGTTTAATCGTACTTTTCTGCCGTGCTGGCCGACTTGCTAAAAGTCAAACGCCATTACGCCAGAAGATTGGCCACTATCCGTTGTCGCAGGACTTGTGGACTTTCCATAGTATGGATTCTGAGGATATGTTAGATGTATTAAAAATGTGAAACTTCATCAAGATTTCCAACCCGACGATTACATGAATCGTGTAAACATGTTTTTTCGGAGCAAAAATACGCAAGATTTTGTGTAACTTACCTCACAGTAACCGCCACTTCATGTAGCATTTATCACATGACTATGCTGTTTGAGTCTATGATTTCTTTGCTGTTGGTGAGCCATTGTAGAAATTGTACAAAGTTGTAAAACCTATCTATTTTACTAGAGCATATAGAAACTTTTTAAATATGATATTGGCTTTTATTAAGGCACTAGAACGAGTAAGGTTACTCGTGGTGAAAGAGACTGAAGACTCAGGGGAGCCTTAATTAAAGGAGAAGAGGAAAAAACTATAGCCGGTCCTAATTGGCCATCCGGTTGACACAACTACTCATCTTCAGTTAAGGAATATTGCATTAAATTTGCTCGATTGATACCATAAGGCTGGGATATAGGGCGGAAAGGGGACTTAAAAGGCTATGCAGTATATTGAAACGTAGCTTTTAAGCTTAATGTTCAAGCTACGGTTATCACGCGACTTTTTGAAGCAAAAAACGCAAGAAAATGATCGCGCGTATTAACTATGCAAAGAACGCAAAACAAATCGCAAAGAAGTTTCAAATGCGAATTTTTTTCATTGCGCGAAGAATTTACGCAAACAACGCAGTAAAGTGATCGCGCGTATTTTCTGAGAATATTGCAAGAAAACAAATCGCACAACAGTTTTCATGACTGCGTTTTCCATTGCGATTTTTTTTTATTATTTTGATCCACTTGGTACTTTAAAGGCCCTTAAAATGTCAAGGATTCGTAAGGGTCAATGCGTCGAGTAGTAGGAGGGTACTTCAAGAAGCACTGCGTTGGATTCTAGCGAAAATTAATAAATATAATGACAAAGACAAGGAGTTTATACACAGAATCTTGACACGGCTTCCCCCCTCTTCAGAATTTTTTAAATTAGAGCAGTTTACCTCTGAATAGAATTTAACAAAAATCAAACTATAATCTACTTTCTGTCAAAGAATCGTTCCAATATCTTTTCTAGTTCTAAAGCTATCGGGGTTCTCACTTCTCACCTCCATGTGCAAATTCCCGGAATCTTCCGAACCTTTTTATCTCGTAAGTGGTTTATCAAAAGCACTTAAATGCAGCATTAATCAGGGACTCTTACACAGTGGCCACATCATTTTTTTTATCTTGGTTTGAGGTATTTTGAGCAATTAACGCCAAAACTAAAGTTGGCGCGTTATAACGCAGAAAATTTGACGCAGTCAGGTTTCCAGCCAATGCAGGTGCGTCAATGCGTTCAACGGATCAAGTTACTTGACAGCTTCCAAGTTGGCGCGTTATGACGCCGAAAATTTGACGCAGCGTTATAGCGCTATCCGGTTTCCAAGCAACGCAAATCCGTCAATGCGTCAAACGCACAAAGTTTGCAATAACTCAAGCCTGGAAATTAGCCTGAATGCGTTATAACGCAGAAAACTTGACGCGCGTTTTAGACGCAGCGTTATAGCGCAATCCGGTTTCCAAGCAACGCAAGTCCGTCAACGCGTCGAACGCACGAAGTTTGCGAAAACGCAAGCCTGGAACAAATATAAGTTGCATGTTGTTTCACAACAATATGCGCATAGTTTTCCATGTTGCTGTCGTGGGCATACGCAAAATTCAATCAAACTACTGTCGATATCACCCGGCCGGCGGCGGTACTTTAAAATCAATCATAGCAGCCCTTCAAGATACCATATAATCTTTAATGTCATCGAAAGATGTGGATCACATATATGAGACAGTTGCCACGGTGATTGAAGCTTTTTTTGGCACAAATTTATCGGCGACTTCTTTCATCACCGTCGTCCGTTTGGAGGTCTCATCTTAGACGGTCTGGGGTTTTGTAGGAGCTGTCCCGGTAAACGATCATGTCAATTGGTAGGTTTTGGTAAAAAAAAAGTTTCTTAGATACGTAACTTCCGGGGTTATAAGGGCCCAAAGATGTTATTTTTGGGCCAGAAGAGCACCTGGTGGTTTGGACTTTCCCTAACGGCCGTACATACGACCTGCCATGTGCAGGCTATGTTGCGCTGTGCATAATTGGAGAAAGAACTACTACTGGATGCTAGGGCAAAGGTAGCTAAGGGGCTAAGGGGGTGTCGTGACTTATTTTAACAATACTCGCACTCAAAAGGCTTCTTTCCACTACGACTAAAGCGATGTGTTTATATGTTGATTGTATTTAATATATTAGGAATCTGACGATACTATTTTCGGGAAAACTCAGGGGAGCCTTTAGGGAGAACAGGACAAGCCAAGTCGGTCCATACTGGCCAATCCGGTGGCGCCACGTCCATATCTTTTGTTAAGAAATGTGAAATTCAATTGACGTTAATGCTATTGTAGGGCCGGGTTATAGGAAAAGGGTTCATTCATATTACACAGAATGGAAAATGGAGGAGCTTTAAAAGTTTCCTGCAGCATAAAATAATCTTGTGGTCAAGCGGCCTTATGTATTCAGCTGAGAATTGCTTGTGCCGTTTTTCTTTTCGTTTCACTACAAATCTTAACTGACAGTAGTCAATGTTCCAAGCCTTGAAAATGAAATCCACGCAAGATTTACAGGCTTGTTGTTACCTTGAAGAATCTATACGTCTTATCTTACCTCTAACATCTTGCATAGAAGAACGGAGAAAGCTTCTCGACCAAAAAAATCATTCCTGAGTTTAAGTATTGCACCTTTCCATGTTCCAGATTTGATCTGTTAAAGCATCAACGACTTTTAGATTACAAATTCATGGAAGGTTAAACATCTCTTCACCGCCTGTTGTAGTTCAAGACTGTTGAAATAATTGCGTGTCATTCACTGAAAGTTTAGCTCATTTTATGCGGCCTAAATGCAGATGTTGCAGTTTACAAACAATGAATAGCGAGTTTGAATGCTAATAATAGGAGGAATTTTTTAATGTAGAAACAAATGCAAATGACAGCATGAGCAAATCCTTCAAACTTGCTCTATTACGACCCATATTTACTTGGATGAATAATTTTTTATTTCATTAATTATTGCTAAAATTGTAAGTCAAATAAAATACAATGATCAATGTGTAAATATAAATAATAAAAACATAAAAGAATCATGCACAAATATTTTGTTTCAGTCTGGGGCAAAGCTGGAAAGCTCAAACTCTCGCCCGCAGTGTATCCCTCATGTGCTCCCATTTTCGGATTGTGAGGCGATGGTCTTGGTCAGGAGGCTGAAAGGTCCTGCGATGGTCCACGACATCATTAGCCAATCGTACAATGTCTCTCATTGCATCCCGATCTTGTCGCGTGAACAGCATCATTGTAGCCAAGAGGTGGGTAAACTCATGCAAAGCATCCATGTAACTGCACTCTAGTCCAGGATTGAAAAAACTTGTCCAGTTCATACGACAATTTTTCCTACGGGCCATATGAGCCTGGAGTTGAAGTCTCTCGCAAATCCCTCTGTATTCTGGAAGTATGCCGAAATTCTTCTCCATCAAGCGATAACCTTTCATGAAAACGGCATATTCCATTTCCGAAACGGTGATCGGCAGGTCTTGACTACTTGCTGATTCATCGCTCTCATATGATGGCACCTCTCTACTGTACCGTGCGGCCTGCCAAAAGTCAAATGATGAGAAATAATTAATAACCTGCCCCTTCATCAAGATTTCCAAGCAGATAATTAAATGAATTTAAAAATAAAACGACCAAAAAGACCAAAAACTTATTCAGCTTACATCACAGTTACTGCTACTACCGGATGTAGCAATTGTTCCCGGTCCAGGTTGTCGTGGTTGGCGAGAATTTCTTGGTTGATTATAAGCCATTATTACAGACTTTAGAAAATTGGGCCTTGTTGTTGTTGATATTAGAGGGAAAATGTTGACCGAACTGACCTTATTGACAACCTGACGTGTACTCACTGACTCTTAGCAACTCGCACTTGTAAGTTGGAACTGGAAACAGTTCCGAGCAGAGAAAGCTCGTGTGGGCCAGTGCTTTTGTTGATTTACATGAAATGTTGATCGGCATTCGCAATAATTGAAGTGGCGGATGGCGATAGAGCTGCTAAGAATAAAACAAGCTTTGACTGAAAGTCAGAAGGTTCACCTGTCAGCTCAGAACAGTGCCAAATTAGTTAATTTATGTAAAAAGGAGAGAAGGGGCGGGGAAAAGGAAAATTAGACGGTATGAAGATTCGACAGGCAGCCATATTGTTTACCTTTCGCCTTCCGCTTGCATTATGATGAAATGTAATCTGTTAAAAAATATTCACAAGAAAAGATGTATCATGTAATCATATTGTTTGAGGCGTCTTGGGATCAGATGAGGCATTGATTTAATGCTGCATTCATTAGTCATGACTTGAACCTTTTGTAGGCTCTTGGAAATTATGTTGAAATACAGTAATCCCACACAGTTCTAAATTGACACAATCCCTGGAAGGATTAATCATTTTATTTGAACGGATTACTCATCTTAAGGGTTCAAGTTGACTATGTTTGGTAAGGATTTCCTAGGTCTGCCCTTTCTGTAAGATATATTCATTGGAAAAATGTAAACCTCGTTCAGTCTTGATTTTCTTCCCAC